>OMLC01097975.1:0-18724 GCA_900302585.1 Regalecus glesne
GTGCCTTCTGTGGGTGGCATTCTTTGAATGTATAGCTGTAGCCTGGGTTTATGGTGAGTATTCAATGAATAATAAAAAATAAAATGCTGTATCTGGTAATGGAGTTAGATATTTTTAATGTTATCTAAGCATATTTTTATCATGTGGCTTCACTACAGAATGGCAACTCAATTGAAAAGACATGTAAATTCTACTGACTGGTGATTATATTTGGATTGGTGTAAAAATTAACAAAAAGATTCCCTTATCAGTCCCACAAGGGGAAATTTGGATCTCTTTACATTTTTGACCCAAACTATTGTATAGGAGCAGTGAGCTGTCAACATATGGCACTCAGGGAGCAGTTAGGGGTTCAGTGTCTTGCTCAAGGACACCTCGACGTGCAGGACCGGGAATCAATCCTGCCACCTTCCAACTACCAGACGACCGCTCTACCCACTGAGCTATGCCGCCTCATGTTGATGTTAAACCTTGTACCTTGACTCTATGCACTTGTACGTCGCTCTGGATAAGAGCGTCTGCTAAATGCCTGTAATGTCATGTAATGCACAAGACCATTAACAAGCAAGTTGGTGTTGCCCCATTTGTGAAATAACTGATTTCAGAGGGCTCATTAACCATCTGAGAGTGGGTCCCTTAATAGGTGTTTCAAGGGTTGGTAGGTATCTTAATGCCTTTATCCTCCTTGCAGGCGCTGATAATTTCTATGATGCGATTGAAGATATGATTGGCTACAGACCAAATCCTTGGATGAAATGGAGCTGGACTGTTATTACTCCTCTTCTCTGCATGGTGAGAATTCGTTCTATCTGTAAATACACATCACCAGAGACTCAATTTTTTAAATAATTAACTTTTTTTTTCCTGCGTGGCATTCTCTTTGCAAAAATGAAACACAGTGTCATAGAGGCAAAGCATTTTAATCAAATCTAAGGAATTAAGGACTTGCTGAATTAATATTTGGTAGATTAACGCCAGTAGTCAATCAAAGACCTCGGAAAATAACACTGTACTTTTATACCTTTTATACCTTTTGACAATTGTGTAATTGTCAAAACACAATTATGATGACCCAATTTGCTGGGTAATCATTTATTAGGCCCTCTAATTCATCTGTTTTGTTAGTGAATTATCTGAACTAATGTACTTTCTTTTTCTCAGATTTGATAGGGATTGATAGTATTTGATGGATTATAGTTGGTGATTCTTAACATTCATCTTGATAATCAATTTAATTCCTTTGTTATAGATGTTTTAAAGTATTTTTAATCTCTTAACCTTGTGCGACATATCCCTGGTCTCAGACATAACTGTGGACGCACCCTTGATTTAGTTTTCACCCTGAATATGACTCTTAAATCCATGAATGAGATTGATTTTGTCTCTCCCCAATGCCTTACCTTTGCTGCTTCCTTACCTCCTACTGCAATACCTCAGAAATGTGTAATATACTAATAGAACACGCTGCTTACTAGCAGTACAATACTGTTTTATTCTTACTATCCATTTGAATGCATTAAGTATGGTGGAAGTGATGGCAGGTGGGTGTGGACTGTGCAACCTATAACTCCATGGTAACCATGAAAATTTCCATTTTCTTCCAGGATGGATTTTTCAAAGAAAGTAGTATCAAAATGTTGTATACAGTATTTTTCAATACCATCCATCCATTGTCAACTTTTTATCTAAAATCGGGTTGAAAACTGGAGCCTATCTCCGTTCTCATTGGGTGAAAGGCGGGGTACACTCTGTATAGGTCACCAGTCTATCACAGGGCAGAGCAGTTAGGGGAACAGTATCTTGCTCAAGGACACCTTGACATGCTTCTCTGCCGGTGCATTTTTTCCTATTTTTTCAATGCTATGAAGATATTTATATTGGATATCAAAAATGTGTGCTATATAGTACATAAAACCCCCGTTATATGAGTATTCAGACACAACTTGTTTTTTTAGTGTTCGATTGAAATCTACAGCAATTTATCTCTTTCTTCTTGCATTTTCAGGGCTGCTTTGTCTTTTCATTGGTCAAATACAAGCCACTGATGTACAATAAGGTATATGAATATCCTGATTGGTCCATTGGAGTGGGCTGGACCCTGGCCCTGGCCTCCATGATCTGCATTCCCATGGTGGTTGTCATCAAGATCATCCAATCAGATGGACCACTTATTGAGGTGGGTGGCAACAACTGCATAGTAATTCAATTCTTAATGTAGTTGCAAGTGAATAATGGCATTTTATCTCAGTATTTTATTCCATTTCACATCAGTTTTTTAACCTTCTGTTGGTTGTTTATTTATAGTATTGTTGAACTACAAGACAGTTAATTTGCTCAACAGCATATGATAAATTGACCAAGATGATAAATAAAAATGTAGTAGGTCTAATGCTAGGCCAATCTTTTCACTTCTACAGTCTCCTTCTACAGTTTGTCGAATTAGTGTAGATCATTCCTCATACTTCTTTTCACATTCTCAGTTGTAGTTGCTCATGATCTCTCTCTCTCTCTCCTCTTCTCTCTTCTCTCTTCTCTCTTCTCTCTCTATTTCTTTGTCTGCCTACTGTCTTCCATCCTCTACGTGTCTACATTTTCCCTTCATGCCTTTGTATTTTGTTCTTTATCCTGTATCCGCACCCCCATCTCTAATTCCAATGATCTTCTTTTACCTTTCTTTCTTCACTGCCGATTAACCTGACATATTTGCCTTAAATCTTTTCCCTCCCATGCTTCATCTCTTCCCTCACTCTCTACACCTTTCACTTTCCTATCCTCCTTGTTTCTGTCCACTTCTCTCCCTATCCCTCCAGAGGATCAAGGCAGTGGCTGCCCCTGTGCGTGGTGGGGCCAGTTCCCGTCCTGCAGACCACCGCGGCCCCAAAGAGCTGACTTACCCACTGGACCCCAATGGGAACAAGAGGCTGCTGCTGAAAGGACCCACCCACACCATTGTAGAAACCATGATGTGAAGGAAACGGAAGGAGGCTCTCCATGAGAACGCCCTCCTCTCCTCACAAACCGCTTCTCTAAGCTCGCTAGCTTTCCGTCTGTCTGTCTGTCTGTCCGTCTGGTGGATTGTAAAGGGTTGAGAAAAATAATCCCATTTCAAATCTTTTAGGAATACTTTGAGGGTCTGCTGTTGGTAGTTTTCTTGTGAGGGTTAAAAGTTATATTTCTGTTCAGTTACTAAATGATTTTCAAGCTACGTTATGTTCTTGTAACTTTATGTCTTACAAAAATCAAGCACTGGCCAAATGATGGATGATGATTTTTAGAACTAGTTTACTCCAGATAAGGAAAGTTTACTCTGAAGGTTAGCAGCCAATGCACAGAGGCTTGCTGTACTCTATAAATCACATTTGGTGTGTAACATGGCAAAAGCAGCTGAATTTTGTAAAGCGTTTTTGATACCAAATGATGATAATAATAACAACAATGTCCTTTATAGGAACAGTGCAAATTAATGAACATTTAGAATTTAAATACACCGGATTAAGCTACTAGGCTAATTTGTATCTGCTGTCCCAATCAATTAGGGTTTCAGTGTCTTACTCGAGGACACTTCGACACAATATCTGAGGGAACCAGGAATCAATCTGCCAATCCCCTGAATGTGAGCTGACCGCCCTACGTCCTGAGCTACACTGCCTCTATGATAAGTAGTTGGGGAGTTTTCAAATCCCTGTAGCCAGCCAGAAAAAACAATCCCTAACTAGCTAATGAATCGCATGCCATACCACACTAATGTGCTGGCTGCTTTACAAATAACATGGATGTCTGGTGATGTGGTGGGATGCGGTAGATAATGGATTCCCTTTTCAGTCCCTTCCATCCATCGATCCATTCATTGGGTGAAAGGTGTGGTATACCCTGTATAGGTCACCAGTCTATCACAGGGCAGAGCCATTAGGGGAACAGTGTATTGCTCTAGGATACCTCGTCATGCTTTCTGCAGGACTGGGAATCGAACCAGTAACTTTCCGATTACCAGACAATCGCTCTACCCACTGAGCTATGCCGCCCCCTTGATGACAGGGTCTATGGCTTTAGTGTGGTCTTTCATATAGGCTGGCTTGATCACACTCACACTTTTGGATGTTTTTAATTACAACTTGCTCAGTATGAGCCCATTCTAAATTTGATGCAACAGGAAAACATTCCCTTTTTTGCAAAAGGACAGCTTTATTAGCCCCAAATTTCTGGTCTTAAACCGTATAGCAATTTTAGATACAAGTGTATGAGTGGAGCTTGCTTCTTACTTCTTTATGTACACATTTTGAAACACATCCTCATCTTACAAACAAAAAATATGAGCGTAAAGCATGAAAGAAAACTACAACACACTCAACCTCAGTGTATGACACCTCACACAAACCTCTGAGTTGCTTCTTATGAGTACCATAGCACAAATAACATCATCCAATACACTAAGAACAGGAAAAGACAATCCCAGAACTTGGAATGTATTGGGAAAACCTGTCCCTGCGTAGAGTTAAGTATCTGAAAGGATTTGAACTGTGGAGGTTAAACCCTTGATGTTTTTCTTCCGTGGTGTACTGTATAGTTGTAGCTAATCTGTCTCTCTAGCTCTATCTATCTTTTATTTCTCTGTCCTAGAACAGTTTACAGTACATTAGTGACTGCGATACGCACTCTTGGCTTAACATTTTGGATTTGATTTGTTTGATTTTCTACAGAGGGGGTTACATTGGTATTTTTTTTTCTCTGTCAATGTTTATAATGTTTTTTTATTAAGACAATATTGATATTGGTATTCATTATTGACAATAATTGCTGTAGTTTTACATAGAAGGAAAACATCTTTTTGATTTGATGACAATACTACGCTAGTATTCATTATACATACATGAAACCCTACATTTACAGCAGCATCCGTTGGTAAAAGGCTTTCATTAATATTTATTCATTCTGTACCTGTCTTGTGTACTTTTCACAAAAATTGTCTCTGGAACATGAAGCAGTACAACCAAAGTTGTGTAAGTTCTCCCACCCAGTAGGTCACCAGGTTATTACTTGCCCGTTAACAAACTTTAAAGGGTTGTTTGGAAATATATGGCAACTGTTCATTTAATATCTCAGTCAAATTCTAAATATGGGTAAATTATTTGATCCAATGGCTTGGTGGGGAAAAAAAATCAACCCACCCACCAATGTAGCACAAATGGTTCATATGCTATGTGAACTGACTCCTAACAAAGAAAAACGAATGTGTCCTGCTATTTTCACCATAGCAAAAGTCCACAACATGGGCAACGCACACCTGCTAAAAAAAAAGTACATCATGTTTCTTACTTTAAAGATTGTAGCGCTAAAGTTTGCCATTGTTTTTAATATGGCTGTGCATTTAGGGTTTTGTAATAGGTATGTATCACTGCCAATCATCTACTCAGGTGCACTGTTTTAATAAATGTAGGAATGACCTCATCAATACACAGCTATATTAACGCATATTTTAAAAGACAGGATTTCTAACTCTAGTGGCATGGAGCCGAGTCTTCCCAAGGGTTAATGGGTTTAGAAAATGCTGTCATCACTCACACTTTAGGCAGGGATTTTAGATCAGGTACACATCATAATGATTGAAAAATCAAACTTGTAAACTAAATTAAGTTAATTTTCAATCTAAAGCAATCACACACAGTGAGATTATTCCTTACTCTGGGGAAAAATGATCAGGCAAGGGAACATCCAATTCCTTATTCAGCCTCCATGATGAAAAGCTGACACCAGTTAATCCCGAGTCCAAGAAACAGTCCATATGGCGCTCGGGGAGCAGTTAGGGGCTCAGTGTCTTGCTCAAGGACACCCCAACATGTAGTACCGAGGATCGAACCTGTAACCTTCAGAGTGCTAGACAACCACTTTACCCATTGAGCTATGCCACCCCTTATGAGGGGAAATAGAAGCAAATATGAGTCCATGGAGTCCCCAGGTGCCCACTGAGGCAAATTTGTAATTCAAGATAATGGGTTATACAAATAAATTGACTTGACTCTTCCTGTTGTTAGTTTCAAGACCTTGAGATAAACCTCTAATGCATTTCAAAACCATTACTTTTAACTGGCAAGATAGTTCTGTTAATTCTCTAGGTCTATTCCATTCATGTCAGTCATGACATGATGTACAGTGGAAACTAGAACAGATTTAGTCACATGCCAGATGCCTCTCGGGTGTACCTGAGCAGCACTAACCAGATGTACGAGGGAATGCCAGGCCAGGGTCGTATGAAAGCCAGTCTGAAACTGGGTGCTTGGCTGGACATATCAATAGTTTGTAATTCTGCTGAATGAAGTTTAATTCTAGCTTTTGACACTGAATGAGCACACGAAAACATATAGGCTGTCCCTAAAGATCATGGTGACAACATGTTCTTCCCATTGTTATCAAGAGTCTGCCACTATAAAATGAGGGTCCTGGTGGACTTCCAAGTTAAAACAGATATTTAGAAAAATAAGACAAGCCAAAAAAAATAGCATTAAGCTGTACCTATAAAATGTCACCAAAGGACCAACAAATATGGTGCAGTTATTTGTTCACACAAGTGCAACCACTTCCAAAATGCACTATTGCAGTTTATTACATATCCTTAAAAGATATATGTTTAACAAATGATTGTGTTGCAAAGCTCCTGCTTTCCACGATGAGCTTGGCATCAACGTTTCTGCCACTGGTTTTATTGCCTCATTTCGGATAGAAATTATCATATCATTAACATGGATTTGGGAACCCATGTCCGGACCAAATGTACATTTCATACAGTTACTAAGTATCCATACTCTCACACCGTTAACTACCCAATACCGATTCTCTCCATTTTAATGCTAATTCCGACGTACAGTTTTATGAGTGTCTCGACTTTTGCACAGATCTGGCCCTCAATTTCCCCAAAGCATCTTTGCACTAAGATAGGCCTTCAGCATTAAAATTGCAAACTCATTTATAATGGACAGGACCAATCTGTCTTTTAATTCCTTGTGAAATAGATCTGACAATTTTACATTTGCCAGGGACGGGAGGGGGGGTGTTTCAGGGATAATGCATTGCAGCTCAGTTTTGATTAAACATGTGTATTCATTTGAACCCAAAGAAGAATAATTGTGTCATTAAACTAACATAAGAGGGGAATGTGACGTCCTGGTAGGTAGACAGCCATACAAAAAATTGAAAGGGTAAAAAGCAGATTGGCAGTTTTGTAAACGTGGCCGTGCTTGGGCTTTCCCCTGATAATTAATGTTCTGCTTTATTTTTAACATTAGTAATCATTACGGGCAGGGAAATGTGGACCAGGAGTACTTACTGAGTCAGTATTGAGTGGATTAGGTCTGCTTAACTGTGTTTGGTGTGTGTCGTTGGTCCTCTGCCTCTCACACTCCTCTGTTAGGTTGGCCTTGATAAACCCTGTTGTTCGGATCCCATAACCCGATGTTTCCAGTAAAATGTGGAAGTGTTCTTTTGGCAACAAAATCAAAGCGTTCATGAAACACAATGCAAGTTTTTAAACACAGAATGCTGACATGTGAAAGACACCTTCAGGTGACTGCGGAAGTTTCAGAAGAGTTATTTTTTTAGAGGAAATAATGACTTTCTCTGTTTTATTTTCATTGTTGTTGATGTATGAAATTCATCGGTTTCTTGTTTTACTTTGTTTGATTTTTTTTGACAGTCAATCACATTTGCCTTTTGTATTCCAAGCATAGTGTATTTGAACTTCTGTCAATGGAGTATCATGTACAATTATCAATCAAAACAAGAAAAAAAAGCTGCAATTTGTAATGTGCAATACTTTGTAGAAAGAAAAATGAATATTTTTTTTCATACTGTCCAATAGGTGGTACTAATTTTGAAATTGAAGGATAGCCTGTGAACTCTGGAAAAACAAGGAGAAAAAAATTTCAGGGGCCAAGTCACATTAAAAAACAAAACAACAAAAAAAAAACACCACAAAATGTTCTACAGTTTTAAACCAAACTAAACCAAGCTATTTGTTCAGAAAATGCTTTTCCATTTGAGATCATGTGATTTGAAATGCACTGAGAATAAAACTGATTCAACATTGTCATAAAATGTACTGAATTTTATTACTCATCAAAATTATAGTTTTCAGTATTCTCCTAAGTTACAAGTACGTATGTGCGTTGAGTGGTCACTCCGGTTGATTCATAATAACTCTTCTCACTTGCTCTCTATATCTTCAGACTCCACTGCTGCTGTAAGAACTTGAGCTTCTGCTAAGTGCTGCTGCTACCTCTTTCTCAAGCTCCAGTGATGATAACTCAGCTGCTATGTGAGCTTCTTTGATTTTCAAGTTGACTGGGCCTTTCTGGGGCTTTTCCACCTTTAATTCAGCTTCTTGCGACACAAAGGCAGCACGTGCATGTGCAGCCTCTAGTTTGGTGTGAGCCCTGGTCCCAGTCTTGCTAGTTGAAGAGACTCTAGACCCAAGGAATGAGGTGGAATATTGCAACATAGTTTAATCTGCATGGTACCATTCTGTGACACCACCATCAGTAATCGGCAATTTATCCAATCCAACTTCACCATCATCTGTCATTATGTACCACAGTCCACAGTACAAGACGTCATGCATACTTGCTCAATACCTTATTGTTCTTGATGCTGTAGTGCCCGCTTTTTATTCTGTCCATGATACATGTTCCCTCTATGGAACAACATTGACTAACAGGCTCCAGAGAAAATCAGAGGCCGAAGTAAAGTAGAAGGTTTTTATTTTTTCTTGATTTATCCAAAGATTCTGTAAAAGGTGACGCTTTGCAAGGCAAAACGTAGGATGGAAAAGATAAAGATAGTTAGAATTGCAAGTCGACTGCATGTAAAACGAAGGGTTTCCCAGTCAGAATGTTTGGCCTATAACCTGGGAATGTCACAAGAATAAACCAACCAATGACAACGACAGCCAGAATTACATAGTGAAACAATAAACTGCTCAGGGAACCTCCGGTGGCACAGGGGGTTGTGGCAATGTTCGAATCCCAGACGTTTCCAACTATGACTGGAGGTCGATAGTTAGTGGGGCATAATTGGCTAAGCCTCAATGGGATAAGGGTTAGGTTGGATAAAGAGGAGTCTAGGTTCGTTACTGTTCCCCCTGGGTCGTCCGGGTGCTCGCGGTTAAGTGAAGGGAAAACACTTCTGCTTCGTTCTCCTCCAACGACCAAGTACTGTACTTTCTCTGTGAGACCGTGATGTGTGAAATAGTGAAGGCTTGTAATCAAGTGACTTATAGGAGAGAAACGTTATGGCTTCCTCCTTCCTTTCGACGTTCTAGAGGGGCATTCCGTATTTGGCGGTAGTGTCTGAATAATATTTTCCAGACATGGAATGAATGCCATACTAATTGAAAGGTCCATTTTTACAGGTCCCGATTAGACCCCTCATTCTGGGGGTGGACACAAAATTGGATGGAGCATGGGGAATCAAGGCAGTATAATACCTACTGAATGGATCTAAGTGTGCAGAAATCTTGTCCACCAGTTCAGGCACATTGATGCTTTTAACTCTTTAGCAAAGTGGAGGTAATCCTCCAATATCTTAAGTTATCAAAAATTAAAAACTTTCACTGCGAGAAAGGTCAATATTACGAGTCAGCCCCCGAGTTTTGGGGGCTGACACAAAGAGCAGCTACTCACTGCTCCTTGTCAAAACCCCCGTTTCATAGTCTGCTGGCATTCTGTCTGTTCCTTTCTTCCTTCTCCATCTCTCCACCAACACTCCTGGAGGTCATCTCCACACCTGCCTCCTGTTGAGGAACTTTCCTGCAATCAAGCTTTATTCCCTACAGATAAAAGGGCAGCACTGGAAGCTGACACTGAATTGTTTCCCTTCATTCAGATTCATGTCTGTACTGCACTCAGCCCTGGATTTATACTGCCTAGCTCCCTAGGATTTACTTTTATTTCGCTGTCACTTAGCTTGTAAATTATTTGTGTTTTTTTCCTACCTGTTGTGTCTGTGTATGAGTTCAGCCAGATTTATGACAGTATGATCCGGCCAGTCATAGACTCGGCAGACATGGACACAGCCAGGCTTTGCAAGAGGTTGTGAAGAGGCTTTGTGATGTTTTGTAAGCGTTACCGACATAGAGAACCACCTCCAGCTAAGTCCTGCTGCCCCACTCCTGCTCCTTTTACGTTATTGGTTCCAACTCGATCAAACCTGAATGGTCCAACTTCTCCACCTGCCAGGGAACAATGGGCTTCCTCCCTTGACCAGTATGATGAAAATTTGGGATTTTTTTCCTTCTTTTTTTAATCCAGTGTGGTCTTGGTTTTGAAAAGTAGCCCCTGTCTTACTCCACAGATTGAGCAAAAATCACATTCCTCGTGGGTCTTTCCAAGGGAGAAGTTCGGGTGACGGCAGTGTGGGAAGAGCAGTCCACGATGACCCAGTGTTATTCTGTTTTCCCTTCAAAAATGCATTAATTTTGTTTTTGTTTTTTTATCATCCTGTATGGGGTATGGATGCTTAAAAAAATATGTTGGGGATCTCCGAGTGGGGCTGAATACACTGTGGAGTTTAGGACTGGCATCAGAAAGTGGCTGGAATAAAGAATCATTGCAAGCTGGGTTTTGCCGTGGACTATGTGAGTCAATCAAGGATGAATTGGTGTCATATCCTGAAATAGATTATCTGATTTCTTTAGCCATCCAGGTTGATAACCGCCTCTGCAGTGGAGATAGGAGATGCAGTGCTGTTTTCACTACAACTGTTCCTGCTGACAGGCTCATCCTCCACTAGAGCCAGCTGATTGGGTGTAGACTACTGACATCAACGCCTGCTGAGATCTTCCGTGGTGAGCGTTGTCCCCGGTAACTGGGCCTATGCACCTGAGTTGTTTCAGTCTAGGTTCAGAGTTATGTCAACGTCACATCGCCAGTAACCGCTGCGTATTGTGTGGCCAACCAGGTCCATTCCTTGCCTTGTGTCTGGCCCTGTACTTTGTTTTGGGGTTGCCTGACTTAGACAGTAAGATGGTCATTCTAACCATCATTGACCACTTCATTAAGTTTGCCCATTTTCTGCTGCTGCCTTCTGCCACAGACTGCCGATCTGCTGGTCAGGGAGATTTTCTAAGCCCACCTTGTGATATTGTATCTGACTGGGGTTCCCAATGCACTTCTGCAAAAGCTTTCTACTCTGCCAATGGTGCCACGATCCGCCTGTCTTCCGATTTTCATCCTCGGATCAATGGTAAGGCTAATAAGAAGCTCGAAACTATTCTTCACTGCACGGTGGCTGCCAACCTGTCCTCCTGGGCCTCCCAACTTCCTTGGGTAGAGTATACCCATGACACCCTGCCTTCCTCAGCTACAAAGATATCACCATTTTAATGTATGTATGCTTATCAACCACTGTAGTAGAGATCATAATAAATTGGGTGCTAGATTAAGGTTTGTCACCAGGTACACAGGCAGTCAGGACACCACTCAAGGCCATAGGGTATGAGAAATACTATGCTGAGATGAATATAACATTTTCTTCTTTCCTTTACTTAGGCAGCAACACAAACAGGTCATACTGAATAGTAAATAGTTATGTGGCTTTTTTTCATTAGGTACAAGTTGACTTGTGATGAAATTACGTCACTGAACAACTGTACTGGGGGAACTGACGCACTTTACTTTTTGTTTTCTTTTTATTTTTTTTAAAATCCACTTTGTTTCTCACCCGAATTCCTTGAGTTGGCTACTGCTGGGTCAGTCTCTTTGATCCCCTCTAGAACATCAACAGGAAGGAGGAAGTGGTAGCATGTGTCTCCTCCAAGTCACATGACCACTAGCCCTCACTAGTCCACACATCATGGTCTGGTGGGGAAAGCACAGTGCTTGGCCGTCAGAGGAGAATGAAGCAGAGTACTTTCCCTTCACTTAACCAAGAGAACTGGATGACCCAGAGGGGGAAACTAGTGAACCCAGAATACTTTATCCAACCTAACCCTTATACCCATGTGAGGCTTAGCCAATTATGACCCACTAACTATGGACCTCTGGCTGTGGTTGGAAACGGCACTGGCAGGTTACTTTACTTTTTACTACAACTGACTTAGCTCAGCTGAAAATAGACAACCTTTTGTACGTCACTAACTTACCAACCACGTGGGTGGGCTCACCCTATCAAATTACCCCACTAATAAGGGACACCCAACAATACGTCAAGCTAGACATGGGAGCCACTTACTCCAGCAATATTTTACACCACAGACTTCGGGACTTCCTCTCTTTTGTTCTTAGTAGATAGACTTTCTGGTTCCATCAGTCCAAGCCAACGTTCACCAGTGCCATACGACTTAGCATTGGGCCAGTTCTGCCATGCTGAGAGCCTCTGGATGGTACCAACGACAAGCTAACCATTGTTGTACCCCTGCTCGTGATTACACTACTGGAAATCAGGTATGGCTCTCAACTAAGGATCTGCCGGTAAAGCCTGATTAATAGATTTGTATCGAATCTACACCTGTGTTTGCTATGTCGTAACCTACGCCGTAGCTTGACGTGGACCTCCCCCAAAATGTGACCACACGTCGGGTTGACTGCAACAACTGTGATTGGCCCGCTTGGTAGCATCACAGTGCCAGCTGTTCTGTCCACCATTTTCAAAAAGGAGTTGAATGACCGAGCATAAAACTCTTCTTCACATTGCAAAGACTCCCAGATGGCAACAAATTCTTCGAAAGAGATTTCCACAAACATTGGTTTGGTGGTCACGGAATTTATATCTTGCAATCCACCTGCAGAGAAGTATTTTGGGGTGTCCTTGACCAAGATACTGTTCCCCTACGGTGCTCTGTCCTGTGACAGATTGATGACCTATACAGGGTGTACCCCCACCATTCAGTCAATGAGGACTGAGATGGTCTCCAGTTCCCCCATGACCCGATTTCAGATTAGCGGTTAACAATGGATGGATGGGCAATACAATGCAGTCTTACACTACTCAATGAGACCAGAAAAAACTCCAATGGCATAGAAACTCAACATAATGTAACCCAGGTGAAAAACTTGGTTAACTCTGTTTTACTTGCAGTTGAATAATTAGGAAGTAATTATTTCATTGGTTTTTGTTTCATTTTATTGTTTAATGCAGGTGCCTGTAGGTAGCTGTTTTGGCCTGTAGATGGTACAATATCGGTTGCTTTACGTTTCAGCCGTCGGTGACAGTTGGTGAGGTAACACATGGAACCAGGTGTTGTCAATAAAGTCATTATTGGGAAATACGTGATCTAGTCAACTTCCTGTCAGAGGATGTGTCCTAGTCTCGATGCTGGACTACCTGTCTGGATCATAGTCGGGCGACTTTTTGTTTCCACAGCTCTTTGACCTGGTTTGTATGATCGTACTTCTACAATAGGTCGGGGTTTTTCTGTTTTGTGCTGTATCCGTTTGTCAACTCGGTGGGCCAAACGACGCGTTACAGGAGAAGACTGCTGAGAGACCAGCGGGTCATGTTTTTTTCTTTTTATTGTTCTTCCGGAGTAAGGAGATTCCTGAGGACGATCCGAAAGACTCCAGGTTTCCACTCGATGGCGAGCCACCCGGCTTGATTTAAGGAACCACGATGTAAACCTCACCCTGAACTAGCCGATGAACCGTCGGTTCTGGTAGGATTGTGCCAGCCAACTGGACTGGCTCCAACTTCCCAATCAAAGAGTTCACTAAAACAATATTTTAGATGTTTTTTTTTTCCTTTGAAATTCATTCAGACATGTTCTTTTATTTAAGGGGCCCATTGTTTTTACTTTCATACTATTGTTTATTTCTACATTGTTATATGATTTCGTACTAAATTGCTTGTGCAGTTGAAATCAAATCTGGTGTTGTGTAATTTATTTAGGGGCCGCATAGCTCAGTGGGTAGAGTGGTCGTCTGGCAATCGGAAGGATACAAGATCGATCCCTGGGACTACAAATAGCATGTTGGGGTGTCCTTGAACAAGACCCCGAACCCCTAAATGCTCCCCGAGCGCCATATGTTGGCAGCTCACTGCTCCTATACGATAGGTTGGGTCAAAAATGCAGAGAAATCCAAATTTCCCCTTGTGGGACTGATAAGGGAATCATCAATATTATTTCACTCAATCCTTGCTCTTTATGAACTCAGGGGATGCGTGTGTTTAGCCAGGAGTGGGTTACAATAGTGTCCTAGAAACACCACCGCCAACTAGCGTTGTGGCGGTGTATTGCAGAGTGACAAAGCATAGGCTACAGCGTAGGCTTTAACGAAATTAAACACAGAACTATAATTCAAACTTGTTGCTAAGAAATCGTCTAGTAGGTTCATTGGTCGATTTGCTATTGAGATGGTCATCAACCCCTCAGTTTTCCATCTGACACTTCCGTGTACCCTTCAGATCCACCCAGCTTTCCATGTACCTCGACCAAACCTATCTCTGTCAGTCCTCTGGTTCCTCAGCCTCCTCGTCTGATTGATGACCATCCTGCCTATACACTCCATCGCCTCCTTAACTTCAGTGGCCTGCAATACCTGGTCGACTGGGAGGGCTACAGTCCAGGAGAGGTGTTGGGTCACTCGTTGCCTCATCCTTGGCCATGTCTTCAAATGGGAGTTCTATGTTTGTCACATAGACAAGCCCAGTGTGTTGCCCCGAGGTGCCCTTCGGAGAGAGATACTATTACACCCTCTGTTTCATAACATCTGCTGGTGTGCAGTGTTTGCTTCTTCCTCTTCCCTCTCTCCCAGCAGCCCTGGTTGTCATTTGCACACCTGCCTCCCATTAAGTGCTTGTTCTGCAACCAAGCCTCCTTCTCTACAGATAAAAGGGCGGCACTGGAAACCAACCCTTGTCCTGCTGTTTGCCTGCACTCAGCCCTTGATTTTGACTGCTAAGGCCGGAGGGATTTTTTTTCCTCACTCCAGCCCATCTGATAAAGTCTTGTTTGTTTCTACCGGTTTTCTGCATTTGAGCCAGATTGTGATATTCCTATACAATAGGATGGGTTAAATGCAGAGAACGTACGTATGCATGTGCAATCACAAATCAATTCATAATTCTTCTTTTTCTCGGTTGCCTGCATGACAGACAACCCCTACAGTCCAGGCAAGACCTGAATTGCCAGAATGTGTCTAATAATCCAAAAAACACAAGCACTGAACTTGGACACATAAATGAGAATCACTGCAGTCATGTTAATTTCTCCTTTGCTGGACTTTCATTGTTGGATGCAAACTGTGAACATCTACACACAAAAGGGGAGGATTGTTGGCATCAATTACAAGACTGCCCACCTGACTCGTAATATTACTATCAAACGGTTAACACTTCCCAAGACTAAAAAACATCTTGTGGTCTAGCTTTTGTGCTACGAGTCATTTCTTCTCTGGCCTCTCCTCCGGCGCGGTGTCATGTCTCTCGTAATCGCATACGACTACAGCCAATTCCCAATCGTTCTGCTAAAGCTTCTCTAACAAGGCAGTGAACTCGGTGCCCCGGTCAGGGTGGTGATTGATGCCGAGAGGTGCTGAGAAAGCACTAACCTAATTTCCCAGAGCCCAACTGGGGACTTATGAACATATTACAGCACAAAAAGAAAAGAAACTGGTTGGGGGATATTTTCAAAGTGCAATATTATTTATAGCCAGAATTTTTGAGAACTGCTCAGCTGTTGCTTCACACAGATAACAAGGAAACTGATTCAATCACACAACTCTTTTCAAACATTTAAAACCATGAATAATACTAGAAAATTAAACCACTGCACATGCCCACATCTGCCTAACATCAACAAAGTTGGCCTAAAGATCCTGTTTAAGACCTTTGGGCACACATTACGATTTAGCTATAACGGTTCATTCCAAGAATAAAAGCTTATGTAAAATGTTATACTTCTGTATCTATGGATGAGAGAAGCTGAGATGGTTCTAACATAAGTTTGGCAGGGGATGAATGGGGCTCATTAGTGTTGCTCATATATGTCCCTGTCCTGCGGAAGCTCATCCATCAGAGCCTTACATAACTAGACAGATCTCCCTTTACCATACTAGTGTTCTCTCTGCCAACTCCTCTCCAAGAATAGACTTAACTGCCAAGAGGTTTTATTTAGCATGCCTGCATGCACGAAACACATATGGAAGATAAAGCCAAGACAGATGTGGGGTCTCCATTACTCTTACTCATTTGATTCAGGTCTCTTGTTCTGGTTTTTAAAAATTTCCATCGACACACATGCCATTCATCCAGCCACCATCGCTGTGTCCAGAGGCACATCTGTAAACGAGCACACACACAGTGAATAAACATGCACTCACTTAACCATCACATGGAGGCAGCATATGAACTCAACACATTACAAACAACTCTGTTAATCCTGCTAAGGGGAATTTGCATGGAGTTGCTTGTTGTATACAAAACATGTAAGCATACAAACAAACAAACTTTATGAATAATAACACTCTACAAAGCTAAATGTGGAAATAAATTCTATAGGATCTATAAATAATTAGTCCTATTGATTGAGTGTATAAGCTTGGTAAGCACAATAAAATGATCTGTTTTTTATGGAGGACTTAGTAGTTGAATTGAGTGAATGAATGGTTTAGAAATGTGGTTAGTTTTGTTTTCGGGATGGTGAATTGTTTGACAGGTGGAGTTTTGGTCTAATGGGATATTTTTCAGACAGTCAGGGTTTTGGGAACAATGGCTGGAAGTCTCCTTTAGGAAAGGAAGGAAGGAAAAGGGAGCCATTGGTCATTGTATTTTACAATGCAATTCGTCCTCTACATTTAACACAACCTATTGAATAGGGGTGGTAGGCAGCTGAAGCATCCGGGAAGCAGCTGAAGGTTCGATGTCTTGCTTGAGGAGACTTTAGCACACTTTCTCGTGGGCTGGGGATCAAGCAACCAGTCTCCCGATTACTAGACAACCCACTCAACCTCCTGAGCTATATGCCACCCCTGGTAGATGTGGCTACCTTAGCTTAGATGTGACTATGTTTCCATTACAATTTAGCAAAATGTTGCTTCTTTTGAGTCATCTGAAAAAAGTCACTTCATTGTGCAAGAGGGGGGAGTATTTTGGGGGGAGTATTTGAGGTTCTTTTAGATCATGTGTTTCTGTTACATGTTTTTCAGTTCACAGCTTCAAATTGCACATTAAACAGGCTAATGGAAACCCGCCCAAAAGGTTTATTTTACCATTTGTAAAACCCTATTCTTCTGTCTGTTGGCCCGAACACCCCATGGACAGTCTCTGTGTTGTGTTTTCTTATTGTAATTGTGAGTTCCCTCCAGGACAGATGGATGGAGAAGACAACTGTACAAACAGGGGATAGGAGTCCTAATGTCCTAATGGGAGTCAAGGCAGATGCAGGGCAGCTTTATGCAAATGTATTTGCTTCCACTCAACAAAAACCCTTCACAGCTACAGGCAGCAATTAAAACAGGGAACAGAACTGTTAGTTCCTGAGACTGTAATGATAAATAGAACTTTCAAACAAATACTCAGGCAATAGAAAAAAAAACATTCAATCAACCATCAAAGCAATAGTCTACATAACCTGCTATTATTTTATCATGCTATCCCATACATTATTTAGCTAGCCCAACCGTAGGATACCGGAGGGATATGTCAAAGAGTTTTTTTCAACTTTGATTTTTGAACAATAGTTGACTCTTGTATACAAAATTTATATAAGCCATCTCATATAAAATCTAACATTGATGGGCCTTTGATATATTTTAAATGACCCATCTATGCGGGTGAAGAACAGATTGTGTGTTTTACCTATCAAAACAGGGAACAACACTGGCTCTACAGTGCTCCAGCAGACACAACTCAGAATAGGGCAACACTATAGTAGAAATTAGACATGTCAACCATTGGGACAATATCATCTGCTAGTGATTAAGTGCAACTCACTACCTGCAGGGGGCGTGTGGGGCCCTCCTAGAACAGGGCACTGAACCCCTGTTCAAGCCCTGTGATGAAATGACTTTTCCTCTTATGAGTGCGGAGATAAACTCCAACAAGACTCTGTGACCTGACTTCAGACAAGCGGTTGACGATGGCTGGACAGTTTTACAAGCAGGTAAAACCTCAGTGATGACTTGATGGTAATAAAGAAAATGCTCTCGTAAGAACATGTTTTGAAGAAACCAATATACTTGCTGCTTTCTGGAGGATTTATTGGTTGTAAAAAGAAACCAGATCACTTTATTTCACTTCCGGAACCTTAGAAAAGATTTCTACAACATTGTTCAGTAAAATATTGATTGATCACAGGACTGACAGAAATAAATATTTAGCTTGCAGGTGAGGCAAATTCTCTGTTGCCCTTGCTTCACAATAGCCTCAGACTTCATATCAAGTTTAAGATCATCATCGATAATTTTACCCAAATACTGATATGGTGTAACCATTTCCACACTTTCATTGAGTATACTGTACCTTTTGGCTGCATCTCCGTTGTAACTTAAACAAATTGTCAGTTCCCTGGTATAGAAACATAAGTGCAAGAAGTTATCAACACAAGTGAGAGCATTCCTGTCGCCTGGTTCTGAACTATGGAGAAGAGTCAGGAAAGCAGTATTGTCAGAAAGTTTGACCAATACCTGCCCTCTTGACTGCTCCTGCATGCATTAGTGTGTATAATTAAGACTAATGACAAAAGGACACTTCCTTGTTGTGAGTCTGTAGACATCGCTACAAAGACATCACTATATATGTATTT
>OMLC01097976.1:0-13794 GCA_900302585.1 Regalecus glesne
CGCTCCACTGGTGTTGTGTTTCCTCCAGGATCCACAGGAACACTCACCATTTGTTATGAAACCCTCACTCGTATGCTAGCCGCGGTTCCTTCACCGGTTTACAGGGTGGTGAGGGTCATCTGCTGCAGGGCTTGAAATTCTGAAGTCTTGCTATTTATTTTTTATTTTTTGGGGGGGGGTGTTTGTACTTTTTTATGGTTTAAAAAGAAAAGAAAATTCCCCCTTTCCCCCCACCTGAATCCCCTGAGTGTCCTACTGCTGGGTCAGTCTCGCTGATCCCCTCTAGAACATCAACAGGAAGGAGGAAGTGGTAGCATGTGTCTCCTCCAAGTCACATGACCACTAGTCCTCACTAGTCCACACATCATGGTCTGGTGGGGAAAGCACAGTGCTTGGCCGTCAGAGGAGAATGAAGCAGAGTACTTTCCCTTCACTTAACCAAGAGGCCTGGACGACCCAGAGGGGGACACTAGTGAACCCACAATACTTTATCCAACCTAACCCCTATACCCATGTGAGGCTTAGCCAATTATGACCCACTAACTATGGACCTCTGGCTGTGGTTGGAAACGGTGCAGCTGGGATTCAAACCCCCGACTGTATGACACAGAGATGTACTGAACATAGGTGTCATACCCCCCTACACCACCGGAGGCTCTTTATCCTGTAGTTTTCTGTATGGGGATACCTTTACATCTCAAGGTTGGCCATAGTACAAGTGAAGCAACACCAGAACTCAAACCAAACATCATCTGATGTCCATGTTGTCCATGGAGTATACTGCACTCACACCAGAAGGGTCTGAAGCACCAGCTCAGGAAACCAGCAGGTCACTGGAGGCCTTCTAGCGGTCGTCTCTAAGATGGAGGAGGGTTTTACAAACTGGTGAAGACATCAAGCTCAGTTGTTCCTAATCTTTTATCAACTGGGTAGTTACGGTTGGTGGATTTTGCACAAAGAACAGATCCATGTTGTCGCCAACTTGCACGTCAACTTGAGCTAAACTTCCACTTGTTGCTGTGTTAGCTTGGCTCTGCCTGCTGCTGCCACAGCGTCAGGGTTTCATTGCCACACGGCCGAGGCCTGTGGAAAGTGTTCTCTGCCTTTAACCCATCCTATTGTACAGGACCAGAGAACAGCTGTGGCACGCCATTCAGGGAGCAGTTAGGGGCTCAGTGTCTTGCCATGCTTTCAGCAGTGGGCAGGGATCAAACCACCAACCAGCCTACTTCCTGAGCCACGCCTCCACCTCCGTGCTCCATAGTTTTCATAGAAGACGAGCGACTGCTGGCAGGTTTGGCTCCTCGTCAGCCTTTTGGTGTGAGCACAGGTTTAACAATGACTCATCCAGGCCATGAATGATACATTACATGTTACAGACAGACACGAGAAAAGATTCTCTCCGCCGAAGTCGTTCATTCTATACAACAGGTAAATAAACTCGATTCACAAGACAATCCATATCCCATGATACACAAAAATCACCTTTTACCAGCAAAGCCTTAGTTGAGGGCATCTTGACAGTACTACTTTGTACTACAGACAAACCAAAAAGACACCAAACATCTATCGTATGCCGTCCCCACGGGTGTATGTGAGCGTCGCCCGGTCAGTGACCTCAGTCTCAGATACAAGTCAAACATTTCGTCAACATGGTGTGAAGTAGTAAAGCCGTACCTCACTGTAGGAAGCGACTGGAGCTTGAAAAGGCACGGGACACACACACACACAGGAGTCTCGACGCTGTGCTCTCGTCCCCGAGCTTCCAGCTTCCCTGGCTGTCGTTTCTTAACCTCAACACATCAGCTATACAACCCTAGATTCATACTTCAACACACAATAGTGATACATAACATAACGTATGTAAAATATCTACATCTGAACTGCACTGGACTTTCCAGACTCCCCGTTATGGAGGATGGAGGGTCACTCCTTGGCCCTCGTGACCACATGCTGTGAATGTAAGGGGGCACTAGCCCAACACAAGACCCATCCCAAGTCGGATTAAAACGCTTCGTTCTGACCCGAAAATAAATAATTCCAACAAGTCCATTCATCATATCAAATACTTTAAAGCTCTGAAAACAAAAGATGATCATCCTCAACACACAACAAAGACATGAACCTCCCACCATGGTCCTGGTTTCCTCTGTGCTGCTTCGTCAGCCTACATGAAATCTATAAAGGTCAGACAGACATCCATGAGGAGTATCATAAAGCATCTGTCAGGGCCTCGGTGGCCTTGCACACATTATCCTCCTCCCTTTACCTCTTCCCTTCAGTTTATTTGGCTTAAGACAGCACATTTAACTACTCTTTGAATTCATGACACATACTCCAAATATACAAGAACCGTACTGGGTTAGCCTTAATGAGGGGAGTGAAATACACTAAACTATTCAAGTCTAGCCTGTGCAACAATAGCTGGTCCACAATAAAGATGTGCATAAGGCAGCTCGGTGCCTGTGGGGTGCTGATCACACATTAGCGGATCACCCATAATGTGTGTGTGTGTGTGTGTGTGTGTGTGTGTGCACTTGACTGTGAATATTTAGGGATTGGTCTGTACAACTAGTAAAGGCAATATCAGCCAAACACGCTGCTGTACTTAGCTACAAGTCTTTGTGTGTATGCGTCTGTGCATGTGTTCAGGTGTGACTGTGTGTGTGTGTGTGTGTGTGTGCGTGCATTGTGTGGTTGTGTGAGTGCAGTGCCTGAGTGTGCATCTGTATACCTGAGTGTTTTCAAGTGTGCATGTGTGTTCATATGTACAGAATGTGTGCGTGCATGTTCATATATATATAGAATGAGTGCGTGTGTGTTCCACGATGTGTGTACGTGATTGTGTACGTGTGATCGCGTCATGTGTTCCTGTCACTCAAGGCCGAAGCCCTCGGCATTAGAGATGGCGATGGTGAGCTTGTGCTTGAGCTCCTTCCTGTTGCGGTAGGGAGGCAGGCAGATCTGATTGAAACAGGTGTGAGAGATGGGCAACCTGGGAGGATGGACAGCGAGGGAGAGAGTGATAGAGAAACAGTGACAGAGAGGAGAGAGACAAAGGGAAAGTAAGGACAAACAGAAATCATCCACGGATAATTTTCTCTCAAGTCAGAAAGGCAGCACAGGTCCTTCTATACACTAGTTCATGTGTCTGTCCATCATTAGTTCAGGAGAAGAGCATGGGAAAAAGCCAGACGGTTTCTGGCCTGCAACATGGCTCATTGATGAACACTTTCAGCCACCTGATGAACATGTACAGTGAGAACCTTCAGGACAGAAAGGCGGAGTAGAAACATTTAATGACAGATCGACACAGGGGTTTGAGAAAGACACTCTTCTGAGCCCGTTTGGGGGCGAGGATTTGTGTCTAACTCGAGTCAATTTGCACCAATCAATGAAATCCAAATTGATGTGGTTCTTCTGCACTGTTACGAGGTGTAATGTCTTCAGATATGTTAAAAGGAACTTTCCGCCAGTGCAACTGACCTGAGCCTGATCAGTCTTTTTAACAGCACCTCTTCCCCCACTCCTGTTGTAATACGTCTTCATTGAACAGATGGCGCTAAAACATACACCTGCTTCTTTTAGCAGATGGCATTAAGTGCCCGGACCTCTCTATCCAGCCACTTCCTTCATTCTCTTAACCTCCTTCACTTGTGTCCTCACAAGCGTTTGTACATTTTGATTTAATTTCATTGGAGCGTCTGAATCATGCGTCTGAAGCACGCGACATTGAAACTCCCAGGAAGTAGCTTCCTCGCTGAATAAGCGATTACCTGGCATACCATTAAGTGTCAGATATCCTGTTGCAAGGCAGATCACGGCTACTTAAAATGCATTCAAATTTTTACAAAAATCGGAAAAGAAGTTAGGCAGCCGATGCTTTATCAAAACTTACACCGTTTATCTAAAAACTAGCGTAATGCCAGAATTCTGGCGTGTTTTGCTGGAAAACTTGAAGCCATGCAGGGAAAGAGTGATAGAGGAAGAGATATTCTGGTGGTTAGCTGCTTCCATGCACGCTAATAAAAGAGGGACAGGCAAGCTAATCGGTACCAGTCAGTTGAGACGTCGATCTTGGTGATTTTGAAGTTGAGGTCAGCCATCCCGCCCACTGGGACACGGTCGCTCCCTGTGGCAAAGTGAAGGAGCCTTTTCTGAAGCTCCAGAGGGAAGGCCAGCACCACGTCCCAGAAGCAACTGTCGATATGAACACACACACACACACAGAGCTGAGCAGGGCAGCATTTTGCCTCTTAGAGGTAGATTTAATGCAACATTTTAAGTGGTGTACATGACGATTATGATGGCACTAGGATTGTTATCTAGCTCTAGTGTTGCTCCAGTATCCTTTGTACCTTGACCCTATGCACTTGTTGTACCTCGCTCTGGATAAGAGCGTCTGCTAAATGCCTGTAATGTCATGTCATGCACTCATTCGATACATTGAAAATGTCGATGCTACAGAATAAACATTGTCATGAAGCTTACGTTATTCATTTATGATAATAATAATCTCCTTTATAGGGACAGTGTGTATTGACGAACATTTATAATGCAAATATAAATAACTGGATTCCATTATCAGTCCCGCAGGGGGAAATTTGAAGTTCTCTGCATTTTAAGCCATCCTATTATAGGAGTATAGGAGCAGTGAGCCGCCAACATATGGTGCTCGGGGAGCAGTTAGGGGTTCAGTGTCTTGCTCAAGGACACCTCGACATGCTGTATGCAGGACCGGGGATCAAACCTGCAACTTTCTGATTGCCAGATGACCATTCTACCTACTGAGCTATGCCGCCCCGTATTTGATCTTGTGTTAAGTCTCATAATGCTTATTTCAAGGTAAGGCTAGAAACATGTTCTTACCCAATCAACAGATAAGGCCGCACGTTTCATGATAACATGACTTAACTTTATTTGAGATGAAAGCAAGTTCTCTGATATCTTTCCTCCCTAATGAAACAAGACAAAGTGATCTGGTGTGCTGGCAGGAATTTATCTTGCAGGGTGTGACTTCCAACGTGCATCAGTAGACAGGCCATTTGGTCAAATCTCTGAGCAATACTGATACAGACGGACTAGTGTTTTCAGATTTAAGTTTCAAAAGGGTAAATTCTAATGGCTCTCTTAGCATTTAATAATACGTGCAGACATGAAAGGCAGAATTCTGGGCAAACATGATCTGCTGTATCTCTGGCATCTATTGAAACGCTATCGCGTCAGGCATTAAATCACAGTCATCATCTTTATGCAGATTGAAAATTAAAAGTAGTTGGACATCCCTGGATGTTCTGTACTGTTGTCTGGGTCATAGGTTTTGGTCACGTCCCCTAAATAATACATTTAACAGACTGTTAGGCTGCAGCGTCTGCACACACAGGCAGACACAGCAGGGAGGGAGAGAGGCAGGGGGAGAGAGAGAGAGACCCTCACAGATATCTGTACATTTCTAACTGTTTCAAGGCTCTGCAGACATCGTGCTCTCTTAACAGATTTCAACCTTTGGTGTTCAGCACAAAATCAGATGGCTAATGGCTAATGAGCACTTTTTAACAACATCGATGTCCGTGTCTGTGTTGGGTCTTGCTTGTCAGATAGTCATTTATGGCGAGAACTATGGTTTTGGTTTAAAATGGGGGAGTGGGCAGAGAGGTGATACACCTGGGGGTTTTCATCATCATCATCATCCTCCTCTGAGAGGCTTACCGCACGGTGGTGTCAGTCTGTCTGTAGCCTTCATACTGAGCCTCCCTCTGCAAAGCGCTCATGTCCAGCTCGGGGTTTCCACACACCAGCATCTCCACCTCCTCCGGTCGAAGCAACTAAAACACACACACACACACACAACAGTGACATGACACACACATCCTGCAGAAAATACGTGATAAACAAAGATGGCTACTGGAATACAACCTCCTCTTCCAGACGCTCTGGTCCAAAGGGGCCTGAGAGTGGGGGGCAGCTCTAGCAGTGCCCCTCTACATATCAGACTACACGGGGAATGGAGCCTCTAACCTTTAATTTAGGTTGTCGACTCCGTGTTTCACCCATGGGTTTACCGTGTGGTTGTCAACAGGGTGCAGCGCACACATGTGGACGTGCTGGATCTCCAACATGATGACCTGACAAAACACACAGCTGCTCTGCACCTGCACTCAAATGTCTGAAACTGCTTATACGTGTCAAGAGAATTCCCTTAAAGACACACACACACACACACACACACACAGACATGAATCAATCGATGTCTCTGACCAGGGAGAGGACCGATGCTCACTATTCACTCTGCCTCTTATGGACTTGGCTGTATGTGGAAGTCTGTGAACACAGACTTCCACAATGTAGGTGTCAGAAGACTTACACATACAGTAAATGGACTTGTTCTTATAAAGCCCTTTTCTGCTCTGACCCTAACCCAAGACTTCAGTCTGCTCTGTGCGGAAGAAGCAGGTTGTAGCTGTTTACTTAAACACTGAAGGGTATTGGTCAGGGGTGAAGCGGTCTAAAGGCTTTGCCCTGCTGGGCTGATCCGCCCCCCCCCGCTCTGTGGCCCGACAGACGAGGGTTTGGGTTTGTCTGTATCAAGACAAATCAATATGAAGGTAGACAGACACCGATCATCACCCTGATCACTGTCCACACCGCAGCCTGCATACGCCCACGGTCATCTCTGACAGTGGGAGAAGGAATCACTGATGACATGCTCAAGATATAGACAGCCCATCATTAGACAGGAGCAGAGTCGACCAGAGGGCTCTATCAAAACAACAAACAGACAGAGACATACTAGCTAAAAGGCTAATGGATGGACAGACAGGCTTCAAGACAGAGAGACTGATGGACAGAAAACAGGAAGCCAAAGTAAAAGACTATACTGTAGGACTGAGACTGGGCAAACTACTTCCCTGACCCAGATTTAGCTCCGGGCTGATAACTCAAGTTAACCATTTGTCTTTCCTCTTGTAAGTACAGTATCACTGCAGTTTTTACAGTCCGAAGGAGACGTTTGCTTCATACATGTGACTGATCATGGACAGGTGGTATCAGAGTAGCATGGGCATATGATCCTGGTGCCGTAGCTCAGGAGTAGTGTGTGCACTTCGGGGAACTGCAGAGCCAGATGTTGTGACCCACTGCGGGGCATCAGGAAGGGCATCTGGCCTTAATCCCCCAAGCTCCATCCAAGTCCATGTCAACCCCAAAACATGGGGACTGATGGTGACATGTAAAACAGGCCTCTCATGCCACCTGGAAGTCCACAAATATCAATGTCACAAAAGACTTGGTGAAGGAATAGCACACAGTCAAGAGGCACGGTGAAACAAGGAAAATGACACCTCATCCCACCATCTTAGTAACACTCACTTCAGAAATCCAACCGTGAGAAATCCAACATTTTTCCAGACCTAACTTGCTAGAGTTGATTCCACCATAAGCTTTGAGATTCCTCACTGCAGTCAATTGTCCTGTGAACACGTTTTAAAGATCCCTCCTGTCTTAAACATCATAAAGCTCAACCCGACTCCTACTTCACTCAGCGTCTGAAAGCCGTTCAGGCTTGAGGCGGCTTGCAGAGGAGTTGCACGTATCGAGCGTCAGTACTGATGCTGACACCCGCCAGAGCCTGGTGGGTGAGACGGGCTCCGCTCACGAGTGAGGTCCAGGATGCCAGGCCTTTAATTCCAGACTCTGCTTCCTTTCATCTTAAGTAACAAGAAAACACTGGAGGTTTTCTCAGTGGGCTGCATACACTGTTCAGTCGTATTCCAACTATTTGCTCATTACCTCTGATTATCATCATCATCTTTACTATCAATATTATTACTATCATCATTTGCATAATTTATTGTGCCTCTGTTGAAGTGACAATAGATTTTCCTTTGGAGTGAATGCCTCAAGACATATCACCATTTCCCAACATCAATGACGGAGTTAAGAAAAGGACTGTTTCTACGGTTTCTTCTAGTTTGATATGGTTGTCTGGCTCTGGTGTCAGTGCATAGTCCAGCGGAAGTGACGCTGTATTGCATGTTCAATGGACTGGTACTTCCCCGCAACTCGTCTGACTTGTCTCATCACGCCCCACCATACCGATGTTCTGAAGGCAGGGTGAATGATTATTTCACATCGTGTCATGACATCCTCAACCGCTTATCCAACGTCACTGATCTGCTCATTGGTGGAAGGCGGGGTGAGCAATTATTTTATGTGAGAAAATATTTTCAATAGTTCAGAGGGTAGTCACCGTCTGAAGAGAGATGACAGCGCCGCTCTAAAGTCCCACAGCATGCTAGAGCCCAGGAGGAGAGGAGGGAGACACACCTGCATTAGTGTACCAGTGTCAGGTAGATTACTGCTCAGCCATCAGGAATGGCAGGTATGCGACTGTTTGACCTGGATGTCTCCCCTGAATGGGCAACCATTGTTTACGGTCTCCATTTTACTTTTGCTTTACCTTACTGGAACAATGGTTTCCCTTAGCTGCTGTCCGTCTCTGTCATGGGAATGACTTGCTACAGGACGTACACACGTCATATTGAAGTATTCAACACATCTATTGAAAGCCTGCAGGCCTAAATCACTGAGCTAATCAGCAGGCTGAGAGCGGTTATTATCACTTCACGCCAGGTAATCTCTGTCAAACTTTGGACCTGAGCAACCCGAGAGTCAGATTTACCCTCGGTTCATCAGCACTGTCAATATCTCTGGATATGCTGATTCTGCTCTGTGAACCCGGCCCGACTGACATCACAGACAGTGGAATGGAGGTCAAGGGTCAGAGCCACAGTGTGTCTTCTGAACTGGGAATGAAGGGATGAGAGGGGACTCTACTCATTTCACCCTGGAGTCAGGCTCCACTACCAGCCTTCTTTCCCATGGTTGTGGACACTCTCTAGTTCTTGCAAACAAACCTGCATGAGCTGGGCTCCCTGACCCATTCTGACACTTTCAGGTCCTCCGAGTTCTGTTACATTTGTATTGTCCAGCGCTTGCACAACACAACATTGCTACATCTACTCTTCAAGCTATTATTATTTGGAATAGACGTCTTGGTTAATTCAAGTTGAACCATATATCCCCTCACTGCCTCAATGCCAGCAGCTGGTTGCCGTGGTGACTCACCTGGTAGAGTGTGTACCACATAAGGCCAAGTCGTCATTGCAGTGGCCTGGGTTTGAATCCGACCCTGGCCCTCTGCTGCATGTGATCCCCTCTCTCTCTCCTGCCTCTCCTGTCTTTCTCTCGACTGGTGAAACATCATGTACAGAGATCGATCTAGACCTGGAATTTAAAGTTACACCACTATACTGCAGTGTTCCATTTTCGGTAGTATGTCTTGGAAGCAACTGTGGAAGCAACTATGGAAACGAGCAGTATTTGAAAATATAACCCTAACCCCCCCCCCACTTTCCCTTCACTTAACCAAGAGGCCTGGACGACCCAGAGGGGGACACTAGTGAACCCCAGAATACTTTATCCAACCTAACCCCTATACCCATGTGAGGCTTAGCCAGTTATGACCCACTAACTATGGACCTCTGGCTGTGGTTGGAAACAGCACAGCTGGGATTCAAACACCCACCTGCATGACCCAGAGATGTACTGAACATAGGTGTCCTACCCCCCTACACCACCGGGGGCCCCAGCTTTTCTCTATTAAGCAAACTTTGTGCTTCTCACCTTTGTGTTGACATCATTCCTCTGTAGTCCAGTGCAGCCACCTCTCACTTTGAAGCCACACTGTCTATCTACAGGGGGCTTATTCAGCTCCTGCCACCCTCCGAAATTACATATTTCTCTTAAAGGGCAGAAAAAAGCATCTATGCCTGATCAAACCACTGCAAAGTCTCTCATGCCACCCTCACTGTGCAAATTTGCATTAACTCCATGAGTGATCATTGTGCGTTGCCAGTGAAATCTGCTTAAAGCCACCTGAAAACAGTGCTTGGCAGGTTCTTCAAGTGCTCATCCCTGATTAATGCTGACACATTTGAGAAGACAGCTTGAAAAGCTGTGCGGGACAATGTCCAAAAGGGTTTCAGTGAAGCTGTTTTGTGAACACCTCCGTGCCTGAACTTGACTTGATGGACTTAATGAAAGGGGGAGGGGAGGATTTCTGCTTCTACTCACTCATCACCTCTGAAATGATTCAGCTCCTTTAAGATAATCATGATTATTTCTCTTAAAATGTTGATCATGATTATTCATCCTGACCCTTCATCCATTTAGTAAACAGAATTCTTCCATTGAGCATTTTATGCAGAAACTGCCGTGACATTCATAATTTATTTTACAAACCTATAAAACTTATACACTGAAGTGTACAAATCAAAAGATGCTCTGTTCACCTAGAAGCGAGACAGTTCCAGCAGGAATAATCATCCCTGGACACAGTCAATTAATTGTGAAATTGTGGAATGTGGAAGACACTTAACCCCTGACTGCTACCTGAGCGCCTATACAATATAGGTTGGGTCAAAAATGCAGAGAAATCCAAATTTCCCCTTGCGGGACTGATAGAATAAATAAATAGATAAATGATTCCCTTATCAGTCCTGCAAGGGACTCATTATTATTATTATTATTATTATTATTATTATTATTATTATTTTAATCATGATAGCGGTGCAGCCCTAAGACACACTCAGGCTTTAACAATGTAATGATAGGCACATGAACTTGTGAAACACATGTTAGAATGAGTCATGAGGCACTCTATATAATACACAAGGGGTTCCTGCCCACACACACACAAGCCATGGTGAGACAGTGGTAGAGTGCCCGCCTCCGTAGCAAGTTCGATCCCACCCTGGGGTGTCAAGAAAAGGACACCTGGCCTTAATCCCCCATGCTCGATGGATGTGAGGTATATTATGTAAAGTGCTTTGAGTGGTTGCTATAGACTCTAGAAAAGTGCTGTGTAAGAATGAGTACATTCACACACACACACACACACACACATAAATAGTCTTTGCTCACCATGAGTGCGTCAGAAGCACACACGCTGTGAAAGCCGTGGTAGAAGGCAGCAAACTGTTTGCAGATAGACTTGTTCAGCAGGAAGTCTATGTAGAGCTGGACATACTCTGTGGGGGAGAGAGAGAGAGAGAGAGAGAATAAAGAAAGAAAGAAAGAAAAGAGGAGGAGAGTGGAAAGCAAAGAGGAGAAGGAAGGGAGAGAGGAGGAGAGGGGATCAAAACAGAATGATTTCATTATTCCATTACACACTTCTCTCTGTTTTCCTCTCAGATTAAAATGTTTTCTATTCGAAAACAAACAAACAAAAGGTCCTTGTCACAGAGCTGCTTGCTGATGGCAGAATATCATCACTTGATGGAAAAAACAAGTTTTGGGATGTTAAAGGTCAATATTTTCATCTTGACCATAAAATCTGAAGGTTGGAAACCAATACAAGTTCCTATGCAGGCACTTCCACAGTGGCTCCACAACACATGAAAGTGATTTAAATCACTTCCTTCAATATGTGTACACAACATCATCTCCACAAAGAAAATCTGTAGCTCTCACCCTATAGTGTCTTGTGTCATAGTATAAAAATGAGACTTGTCTCCTTCTCATCAGTAAAGCCTAATTTATGAATCGGACGGACTTCTTACTGTATGGAAAACTGGAATAAACATTTTCAGAACCATGTTTTGCAGAACTCAAGAATTAAGGTTAGTACCTTGGTAGGGTTTTGAAATTGTTAGGACCGCTCTACTATACTAGATTTGCAGCCTCTTGTTTCATATATAAAAATCTCTTGTGCACTCTCATTCATAAAAATAGAGCACATAATGTTGATGAAAATATAAGTTTTGACACAATTCGGGGTAAATTCTACTCCAAGAAAGCAGATATGTTTCCATGCTTTGTCTTGTTTTTTCCATTAATCAACATGGTGGAAATAAGCAGCGGACAATGAGGGAGTTCTATCTGGGGGGCCATGGTAGCTCTGTGGTAGAGCACGTGCATCAGGAAATGAAGAGCCGGCCGTTGTGGGCTCCAGAAGATGCAGGGCGTCAGGAAGGGCATCTGGCCTAAACCTCCCACATTCCATCCAAGTCCGTGTCCACCCCCAAAATGAGGGGACTAATGTTGATGTATGAAATGGACCTTTAATGACGGAGATCTCCCACCACGTTTATGTCGACACACTGATTCGACATTAAACTGTCATACTCTGGCTAACTACAGCGAACCCCACTTACCCGAGGGAGACTGAGCTGCCAAACACATCTCTTAATCTGGTATTAAATTCATTTGGTGTGAATATCACCTTAACTTCCAGCCCAATAATTTTTTTGTGTGGACCTACCCTTCCTGTTCTGCTTGGTCACAAGTATTTTGTCTCCTCCAGGCTTCAGGTTGTAAGATCTCACCATGCCCATCTCCTCCTGGGATACCTGCAACACACAAGCGCACACGCTATAACCAACAACACCTGGTAGCTATGAATACCCAGCTATTTGTACAGAATACACCATATATCACTACGTATTATCATGTCTCTCCCACCTGAGACCGAAATAGTGACCACTATTTCATACGAGAGTCACAACCCCTCTTTACACAAACCCGTCAGGACTTTGAGGATGATATCACTTTTTTTTCTTAATGCATTAAGTTTTACATGTTTCCATGCTTCATTTTAAAACAAATTTATTTAGAAAAAAATAGATTTTCCCCTGAAATACCAGAGACATGATTGATGCAGCATGTGGGCCTTGACGCTGCCAAACCTCAGAGTACAGAACCAAGTGTTCGCACACCCAGAAACAGTTAGGTGCAGGACAAAAATTATGTAACAGAGAAAAGGATAGCACACTGAAATACTCCCAATCCTTATTTCAATAAACAACATTTTGATCAATCAGATCTTCCTCAGGCCACGGCACAGGGTGGGCACCCAGATACCCGAGTCTGGGTTCTCCCTTCTCAGTCATTTTGTTTGGATGTCTGGTCTTTGGATTGCATTTTCATTTAGATAATACCGAGGGAGAAAAAATGTTTTCCATTTGAACAGTGATATTTTAAGGGAGACCATAAAACTACCATCCCTCAGATTACTGTTGATTCAAGTTGGTGTCCATATAGGAGATGATCAGCCATTGAACACTAGAAGACAAAATTATTATTACTATAATCTATTAATGTGAACTATATAGAACTTTTAGAGACCAAGCTATAGTGCTTCAAAAGATAGAGAGGAGGGGAAATAAAGGGAAATGAAATGTATTGCTATTTATGTCTTCCTTCCATTAATGGAAGACAAAAAGTGAATGCTAAAGCTGAAAAAGACATGGGGCGGCATAGCTCAGCGGGTAGAGCGGTCTTCTGGTGATCGGAAGGTTGCAGGATAAATCCAGGGCCCTGCATACAGCATGTCGAGGTGTCCTTGAGCAAGACACTTAACCCCTAACTGCTCCCCGAGCACCATATGTTGGCAGCTCACTACTCCTGTACAATAGGTTGGGTCAAAAATGCAGAGAAATCCAAATTTACTCTTGCAGGACTGATAAGGGAATCATTATTATTATTATTAAAAGAAGAATGAGAGGATATGAAAAGCCCTACGGTTAACCCAAGTTTCAAGCAGAGGTGTAAAAGATGATACAGACTTTACCAGCCTGAGTTATGTGCCATCCTGAACCCTCTGACCCAGAGGTTCAGGTCCTCCCAGCTACTTGCGCCAGAATGAATTCAGCAGATTGCAGAACATGTTCTTACCATAGCCATTTGTTCTAAATATTCTTCCTGCTGATGTAAGTAAGGCTCCCTCTGCACCAT
>OMLC01097977.1:0-11655 GCA_900302585.1 Regalecus glesne
AAATCATACCATGTACTCACAACTAACAGGAAGATAGCTTAACTATACATTATTTACATAATTGTTAGTGTGAATGAATCACTTACTGTAAAGAAAGCTATTCGGTTTCACACACAAAATGTGCTCATTGGAAACACTACTTTGGATTTATGACTATAAAGTATTCTTGTGTTTTCATGCATTTACATATTGTGAAACAGATAAATGTATTTTCAGGACAAATCACACACACATCCACATGTTGCTTGCTCGACAATCGCTTTCTAAGAAACATGGCCAAAGAAGATCGTTGGCGCCCTCTTGTGGACTTATTTCAGATAACACAGAATCCAGCAGCACGGAGAAAAACGTGAAGGAGTCACTGTTTTACAACATACTGTCATCAGTTTCAATTAAAAAAAAATCTTTTTCACGTAATTCACAAAAAAAATCAACCTATAGATCTGCTAATCAACCTATGAGACAAAAGTGTGACATTCATACTATTTTCAGGAGAGCGCCATGGAGGGTTCAAGCCTTTAGAAATGAGTTCTGTCCTGGATGTTGGTCGAAACGGGGATCACCTCTACATCCGGGTACACCAGGAAACCAGAGAAAGTGGTGTATCGTCCCTGGTTGCTGTACACAGCGTAGCGCTCATCCTGCTGACTGTACAGCCACACGCTGTCCCCCCGGCCTAGCGACAGCAGCAGGCTCTGACTCTGCATCTCCCTCCGCTTTGACGTGTCCTCGTCAAACACCATGGCCTGCACCTCCCCGCGGCCCGTCATGAGCTTCACGGACACGGCCTTGCGTGGGTGCTTCCCCACAGTGAAAGCAAAATAGTACGCCCCGGGGTAGGCACAGGTGAACAGACCTGACGTTTTGTTGAAGTGACCCCCGATGTTGACGTACTCCACGTCAAAAGTCAGTGCCTTCTTGACCTGCTGCTGCTTAGAACCTTGTCCCATGGCTGTTGACGTCCGGGCCACTGAGAAGGCAGACTTTGGCTGCTCCAAATCCTGGCTTTTACTCCACCTGTAGCGGTGCTCTTGTGGAGGACAGTCCTGGTAGGTCAGTCTCGGTGGGGACAGGTGGTTGTCGACAGAGCTGGCTCCCGAGGTGTCAGGATAGACGAGGTAACCAGAGAAGGTGATATAAGGACCAGCGTTGCTGTACACAGCATACTGGGAGCTTTGCTGTAGAAGCAACCATACCGTGTCCATGGCCTTCAGACTGATCAGGATGCTTTGGCTCTGAACTTTCCGGCCTTTCTTGCGGTAGTCATCATATGCTATGGCTTGCACCTCCTCCCCATTCTTAACCAGTATGACGGACAGGATCTTCTTCGGGAACTTCCCCATGGAGAAGGAGAAGTAGTAAGCCCCAGGGACTCGACAGCGGAAGTGACCTGTGTCCGGGTTGAAGTCCCCTCCGATGTTGACCAGGAGCCTGTCGAAGGTCACCGCTTTCTGATGACCTCCCGTTACGCTGCTGGTTCGAGTGGCTGAGAACGCAGACTGGAGGCCTGTTGATGGGATATGTAGGGGCAGAACTGGTCCTATGAAGGCAATTGTGCAGAGGAGACAAGCAAGGTAGCAGCCATTGCACCACCTGGCTACCGCACCTGGAGAGGTTAAACACATTACATGTTTAACAAAACTGCACAAAAAGACCTTTTTGCATACAAGCTTGTTGGGTACTTTGAGAATTTCTCAACATTTATTGGCATTATATTGAATATAGTCATCGTGGGGGCCCCAGTAGCTCAGTGGTAGAGCGTGCACTTCGGGATGTCCTGTGGTGGGTTCGAACCCACCACAGGACATCTCAGTAAGGGCATCCGGCCTTAATCCCCCAAATTCCATCAAAATCCGTGTCCAACCCCCACAACGGGGGACTAGTCACAACATGTAAAACAGACCTCTCATCTAATAAAGCAATCATGGAAAGACAACTTGATAGCAACAGAACTCGGATATGGTTCTTGCACAACAGACCGAATCATTCTGGTGATATTAAAAACGGGTTCATTTATAAACAACAACCCATAAACATTTGGACAAGATGTCTACAAAACGAGACACTGGATGTGCGGCTGTACAGCCCGATGTCTTCTACTCTAATTCCTTTGTATGTTGTTGTTGTCGTTTTTTGTCTGAATGGGGCTCGAAAAGCGAAGGGGCTTAATCTCTCATAACCTCTATGTTGTCAGTAAGTTAAATTTAGGATCGTGTGTTTGTTAGTCTAAGATTGGTGGTTACGGCGATTATGTTACATGCCCAACATGAAACACTCCAAGTGGATGAGGAAGTCCGACTGAGCCCTGTCAGCAGAGACTTAAATCAAACGCTCACTGGAGGCAATGGCTTCTCTAATTCAGCTGGTATTGTCTGTTCTGTCTGTGCGCTGAGAGAATGGGCAAGATTAGGCCCTGGTTCATCTGCTCCTATGTGTAGGAACAATGGAAAATTTTAGCGGGTTGGCGACGTGGGGATGAGCAGATCAGCGTTTATCTCAGGAGAGAAAGTCTGCTGCAGGAATGTGGTAGTGAACTTTCAAACTTCGGATGGGATGGGAGTGGGGCCCAGACTTGATTGAGAGTGAGCATAATTAGACTGTGAGCACAACAGGTTTCTGAATAACTTTGGTTCAAATTAGTCAAATTCTTCATTTTGTATCACTTTTACACAAAGAGGAAGATTTAAAATGCAGTTAAGAGCCCAATGTCATATCTGAGCTTCATGCGAACCTACTTCAAGTTTGGCAAGTCGTGATTTTAAAGAAAACAAAAAGGGTTCGTATTGAGAAAGGGGCAGTTTTAGAGGCAGAAAGATGTGCAAATAATTTTTTCCAAGAGACTTTCTATCAATTCTATCTGAAACTGTAAAATAAAGAAGGACAGCAATTATAGGATTAGACTTTTCTCAGTTATTTGAACCATTTTTGCTGACTATGTATGTCTTACAAAACACTTCATTTGCCAAACTAGAATGGAAACGATCTCAAAAGTATGTGGATGAGTGGGAAGACAAGGACATAGTTTTACCCTCACCAACTCAAAGCTAACATTTCAGGGCAACATACATATAGAGGCAATAGGGAGTTTTTTCTCAAAACGACATGCAATGTTAGAGAAGATCTATTAATAGAAATAATTCAGAAAAGTACTGTGATGGCAGAAATCAGATCATGAGGTTTTCCCATCGATAAGACATCATGTCATCACTGTGATCCAAAATCTTACATATTTTCTGAATCATATGAAAGAAAAATCATACCCTGGATGAACTTCCCCTTCCACTTGTTTACTAAATACAAAAACCTCATGATCATGGTTCAAACCCCCTCACCCCCTCCTCCAAAAAAAAAGTTTAAAAAAAATCTAACCTGTTCGGCTTTGTTGTTGAAGAGATGGCATGTCTGTAAACAGCTGGCTGTCCTGTCTCCACTCAGCTTGTTCCGTCAGTTACTTTGCTGCTTTGCTGATGTCCACCTACCTAACCAGCTTGACCCCCACTGAGAAATGACTTTTGTCCATAGAGTTATGTTAGGAGGAGGAGCTCCAAAACCATCTTCCACAATAGCTACTCCACAGCTGTACCACACAATCACATTGGCTCCTCGGGATGTTTGGTCTAATTGTGCCATGTTTGGTCTAAAAAAAAATTCTTGTAAAAGAATGGTTCTTACTTTAAATCCAGAAGAACTTTTTTTTCTTAATAATCCACACTGCCCATTCAATTTGAGCATTCAAGCGTTAACAAGTCCAAGAAAAAAATCTTGTTGAAACAGCCAAATAACGTTTCATGAATATATCTTTACTACAAAAATATTTTTTTCTGCTTCTTTTCAAGTCAAGTGCTGCAATGGATTAGCTCATAAAACCCAGACATCAGTGTTCAAGTGTGGTATGGAATTGCAAGCACAGAGCTCAAGTTCAGGAAACATAAACACACTTAGACCCACACACACACGTATAGACACGTGGTAGTCAAGTAGTTTAGCTTTAGATATAGACTAAAATAGAATGAGGCAGGCTATAGAAACAGAAAAACAAAATTTTGCCCTGAACATATTTATCTTGGTAAATATAGTAAAGTCCCGCTGTAGTGTTATACCTAGATCACAGTCGTAATATCAAAAGTAAATTCCAGAGTCTCAATCTGGTGTCATGACGCAAAAAGACCGGAAGACGTGTGCGCTTGTCAATGCCAGCGAGAGAGAAGAGGCATTGAGTGTCACTGCTGAAACCCGCATTAAAGACAAGATGGCAGCACTGCCCCGCAGGATCATTAAGGTAATTCTTTCATCTGAGACACAGTTGCCCAAATGAGTTCATAATCATCGGTGGAATATCACACACTAAACACTGACTCCCTGGTAGTAAGTCCAGGTAGCAAAATTGTGTGTTAGTACCCGGTTTGTTAGCTTTGTGATTGCTAAAGTTACTTCCGTTTCGTGCCTGTTCCTAAGCTAAACCGAAAAAGGGTGGGTTAAAAATACACCAACGCCGTGTAAAGATGGCGGGGAAACGTGGCTCATGCTGGGATGTTAATATTTAGATGCTTAATTCAGAGAATATTAAAAGAAATAATTATTGTTTTTTTGCTGTGCCCAATGCATTTTCAGGTCTTCGTTGAATTGCTAGCTAGCTAAGCTAATGGCGTTTGCTTGACAGCCTGGTTGGTAGCTAGCTGGGTTAAACTAAGATCACTGCACAGCCGACGAGCTAACTTGGACAAGCTAGTTGGGGTAGCTTACTACTCTTCCCTGTCATACTTTCATCTTAAAACTGAACGTCAAGATGCAGCGTTTACAATCGTATGTGCCTATATTGACAACGTATGTTGAATTCGCCCACGTATCTGCATGAGTTAACGTTTATTTTACTTTTCAAAGCAAACGTAGTTAAATGCAGGCTATTTGGCCCGCGAAAAAAGAATCAATGTACTTTGCCGCAAGGCCCTGTCTTTGTGGGCTAGCCTTAGTAAGTACCGATAGCCTGCTAACCATATTAGAGGATCTTGCAGATGGAAAAGGCGAACGGAATTATGGCTTAGCAGACAGAGTTAAAATAAATAGACGTATTTTAGTACGCCTTCTTATCTGTGATGTTGACTTTTGATTTCCAGTTTCAAGTCAAAGCTCTTCTCTGCCTCTAATCACAAACCTGATCACTTTAGAGACAACATCATTTGAATCATAATTATAACGTGGTTATTCTCAAGGTATAGAGTCAGTGTCAATCGGTCACAGTAGACATGGACAGTTAGATATGTGGCAGTTACTTTTTAGGAGCTACTAACTTTCAAGACCAGGTTTTGATATTAATAAACCAGGTTATGATTCAGAACGAAACTTCAACAATAAACAAATTCCCACATATTGATAGAAAAGGGACCTTCTCTGAAGTGAAAGATCTATGCTTTGTTCACATGTCAACAAGATCCTTAAGCCAACTAAAATTGACAGCTTTTTATATAGTGTTCATCACCTGAGACGACTTTACAATTATTATGTCTCATTCTCCCATGCTTACACACATACTCATACTAATGGCAGTGTCAACCATGCAAAGCAACTACCAGCTCATTGGCAGTAGTTAGGTGTTTTGCTCAGGGACACCTTGACATTTTTGCCAGGAGGAACCATGGATCAAACCGGCAACCCTGCAGTTACCAAGCATCCTGCTCTACTTCTGTCCTGCTCTACTTCCGGGCGACTGATACTCTATCGAACCAGTGTTTCACCCTAACTGTAGCTCTTATGTTGTATTGTATTGTATATATAGAAGTTGTTCTTCATTTTAGGGCAGTTTTGTTATTTTCTGAGGAGAGGAGACAATTCCTTCTATTATATTTAACTTTATTTTTTATGATTATCCTTTATCGTTTGAACCAAGCCAATTGAAAATGTATAAGAAGGATTGATGCAAATCAAATTTATTTTAGAGTTTTCTCTTTTGCTGCAATTTGACTTTTCTGGACCACTGCTAAGATCTTTGAATAGGAATAGTATCCTGTGTATATTTGATCACTATCGTCCCACGTTTATGGTCTGGGTAGGTTGGGCGAAGGGAGGTTGGAGAAGTACATTAACGAGTGAATGATGACCTGGACTAACCACAATTTGGAGATCATGTAAAAATGTAGAGGGGGCTGGGAACATTTCTCAGCAGGCCTAGCCCTTGAGCCCTCTGAGCGTGTGACTGGGACTGAGAGCCCCTCTTGTCTGTGTTTTCACTGCATGGTTTTGTCTGTGGGTTATCTGAAACATTTCAGGAATCCAGCCCCCCATTTCATTTGCGGGAAAATAGAAAAAACATAAAAGGACGTGTAACTGTCAATCAACAATTTAAGATTACTCTTTTAATTTGTATTGTTAAACTGATTTTATTAGTGATAAGCGATACCTTCAAGGGCTGTACAAATATACCAATATTTTATTGATATTGTGATATAAGACTAGATGTTATCTGGATTTTTGGATACCATAATATCGTGATATAGCAGGTGTAGTCTTTTCCTGGTTTTAAAGGTTACAGTAAAGAGATGTGATTTTTTTTCCTCCATTTAATATTATCCTACTCTAACTGTTATATTATTTGTCTTTACCCATTTACACATCATATCCTCACTCCTAATGAGTGTTTCATCAAAATTGTTGTTGCCTAAATATTTTGTGAAAGCGCCATTACTGATCTCTACTATATTGTCAAAATAGTAGTTGAGGTATTTGGTCATGAATATTAAGTTATTTGATTTTCTCCATATCATCCACCCATAATTACCTTGGCATGATGAACTAACTATTTGTACAAAAAGTGATATAGGTCTTCATCTTTTAGTGTATTTGTATTGTCTTTAGACTAATAAAACACCCAGTAGACCTCCAGAACCTAAACTCCTAAAATTATAGATAAGGGGTGGAGCAAAATGTCCATTAGCTAACCTCTGTTTGGGGAAATGAGGATACAGTGAAGAGTTGAGAGAGGTACAATTTCCCAACTAGGCATATATAGTAGTTTGCTTGACTGGCTCCCTTGTGAAAAGTGTCCCTCGGTATGTCTGTTTACCTCATGTATTATACAGGGCATATCAACTACCTACTTATCTGTCTCATCAGAGTTGTGTTTCTTCAGGTCACTTAGTTTTCTCTTAGAGTTGCCAGTAGCCTTGCTGCAGTGGTTGATGGGAATGGAAGTTTGTCTCCTGTGGCTGACTTAGTTGGTGTAATCTCTAAAGGCCAAAGGCATACTGCAATTTTTCCGACTTTCAGCATTGCTTAAACATTGCATCCAAGCCACATTCCTCTCCATGTATAAAGAAAGAACATTAAGTACATCGTAGTACACCTGTTGGCAACTAGTCTCTATTGTTAGCATGATAATGACCCACAAATATTCAAAACTTGAATCTGCTTGTGTGCTTTGTATTAATGATATTGTTATGACAACAAGCAGTCTGTGAAACTCAAATAGGGTTTGGGACTATATAAAATTGTTTTGTATGATCTATTTCTATTTAATCATTTGTCCACATCAGAGGGGGCCTACAAAGGCTCTGGTAGCAAATTTAATCAAAATTAGTACACCTTTCAATTTGTCTAGATGCATGCTCAATAATCCAGGTAAGAGGTGAATCAGTTCAACTGGAACAGAGGTTTATTCAGAAATGTTTCATCACTCAAACAGGTGACATCTTCAGTCTGAACAGACTGCAAGCATCCCCCCTTATAAACAGTACATCGATACCACACCACAATAGGCTGGGTTCATATGCAAGTTGGGTCATCAACTGCACATTCTGTTTATAAGAGGGGGGGTCCTTACAGTCTGCACAGACTGAAGCTATCACCCGTTTGAGTGACAAAATGTTTCTGAATAAACTTCTGATCCAGTTGAACCGATTCACCTCTTTTTGTGACCTTTCAGTTTGTTATTCAGTGCATGATGGAGGTGAAACTGCCAGGTAGCAACATGTTTTTCAGGAAACACCAGAAAGGGTGGACAATAACTTGTCACGAATGCTGGAGGAGAACATGTTCTCTTACCTGAGCATGACTGCACTTAAATCCTTGGTCTAACCTCGTGGCAATTAAAAACACATTTTTATTGAGATCACAGCTTCTATGTTTCGGTTGCAATTCATACTTTATACAAAGGGATCCATACAACATCAAATTACTGTGTCATTGTCTTGACAGGGATTGTGCAATCATATTCAAATCTACTATATCTAACATTATATATCATTTTCTATACCTTACAGTCTTTAATTTAAATGTTAACAAGACTAGCCTAGCTATTTTAGTATAGAAGCCAGGATTGAAATCTATCACTTCCAAATTGCAAATCTTTGATATTATTTTATTTAGACTATGTAGAAACAACAACATAAAAATAAAGCAATGTAAGTTAAAGGTCCAGCTACATGTGTCCTGATTAGTCCCATGTTATGGCGTGGCTATGGAGCTAGATTGGTCCTGGGAAATTAAAGCTGAATGCCCTTTCTGATGCCCCGCAGTTAGATCAAACCTGTGATGCCTGGCTTGTCATTTCCTAGCATGTGCTACCCCTGAATTACCCCTACTCCATGTAAATAGCTGGATAAAATGTTAGAAAATTAAAGCATAATGGACTTATTAATAATTGATTAAATGTTTACAGAAAATGATTGCAGTATATTGAACATAGCACATGTGTATGTAAAGAAAACATATATCCGATTATTGGAGGCTGAGGAAACGGATGTATATGAGGGGAAAAAAAACTTAGGCAGCGCTTTGTTTTGTGACTGAATTTTTTAATTTTTTACATTAAAAAAAGTTAACCAATTTTTTCCCACCGGAATTCCCAGACTTGCTAATGCCTGGATCTGTCACTTTGATACCCCTCTATAACCTCGGTAGGAAGGAGGAAGCTGTAGCATGTGTCTCCTCCAAGTCATATGACCACTAGCCCTCACTAGTCCACACATCACGGTCTGGTGGGGAAAGCACAGTGCTTGGCTGTCGGAGGAGAATATTAATAATAATAATAATAATAATAATGATAATAAGGATTCCCTTATCAGTCCCGCAAGGGGAAATTTGTTCTCTGCATTTTTGACCCAACCTATTGTATAGGAGTAGTGAGCTGCCAACATATGGCGCTCGGGGAGCATTTAGGGGTTAAGTGTCTTGCTCAAGGACACCTCGACATGCTGTATGCAGGACCGGGAATCGAACCTGCAATCTTCCGATTGCCAGGCGACTGCTCTACCCACTGAGCTATGCCGCCCCTCTGAAGCCCCTCTGAAGCAGAGTACTTTCCCTTCACTTAACCAAGAGGCCTGGACGACCCAGAGGGGGACACTAGTGAACCCAGAATACTTTATCCAACCTAACCCTTATACCCATGTGAGGCTTAGCCAATTACGACCCACTGACTATGGACCTCTGGCTGTGGTGACTTAACATTTGAGTTGGTTCTTGATTGTTTTAGGAGCCAATGACGTGCGTGTGTGTGTGCGTGTGTGTGTGTGTGTCCATTGTCAACTGCCCCAATCTGAAGTTGGGTTGCAGGGCCATACTGTATTCTATTCCATTACTAGTTTGTTTGTTTGTCCTTCTTATTGCAAGGAGGCCTTTTATGCTACATCAGTGAATTGCTTTCGGGGTGGTACAAAGTTTTTTTTTGCTGTCATGGTAACGTAACAAGTGTAGTTATCGTCAACTCAAGTAATCCTATCTTCACTTCACCTGATTCACTGTCTCTTTTCTGCTCTGTGTGGGTTTGTAGAGTCTGAGCCTCACCTCCATGAAATGCAGAGAGCAGAGAAGAGAAACTAGCTCAATCATAAATGCACATCTATTTGTAAATGTATAAATGAGTAATCTATTAATTATTGAGTTGGAGTTAGTCAGGCAGAGTAAGACAGGTCTTTGCAGAACATTTTAAAAGCCATAGCTTATAGCAAAAGTTATCAGTGAGTTGATTAAATGTTATTTTCTTATTGATAATTGTTCTAGACCCTTGACCTTGAATAAAAGTCAGATGTGGAACATGGCTTTACTACTGACATGATTAAAGACAACACATTTCAAGAGTTACATTAGGAGTTGCAAAATGTGGGCCAGATGTAATTTGCTCAACTGTTTCTCTAGATTTGAGCTTATCCAGCATCTGACCATTCACAGTAAACAAATTAAAGGGGTGACCACCTTGTGCTTCTTGTTTTGTTTGTCAGGAGACCCAGCGTTTGCTTGCTGAGCCTGTCCCAGGTATCAAAGCTGAGCCAGATGAGGGGAATGCTCGTTACTTCCATGTGGTCATCGCTGGACCCCAGGACTCCCCATTTGAGGGGGGCACATTTAAACTTGAACTCTTTCTTCCAGAAGAATATCCTATGGCAGCTCCTAAAGTACGCTTCATGACCAAAATATATCATCCCAATGTAGATAAGTTGGGGAGAATATGTCTAGACATTTTGAAAGGTAAGTGTACCTTGCATTAGCCAAAGTTGTTTAATACAAGTTTATGTTCTGTTTCAAATACACACTCTTGGTATACCTGTATAGTGGCTTTTTGTTACACATGGAACCTCTATCATGTTTGCCACAGTTACTCAAGGTTCACAGATTTTGTAACAAAGGTTATGTACAGTTGTTTTAATGGCTTGCCGGGTTTGACGTCAGTGTCTGCAAAGTTGCAGCCCCAACTGCTACTTTGCTTTCTGCTCTCTTTAATCTGTTGAGTTCCGCTTGTTAGCGTAGCTGGGAAACCTATACATTGTTTTTCTGGGATCTTCAGTCTGAAAAGAAGGGCTTTGCCAAGTTAATTCCACTGAAGTGACGCCTCATAGGTTACAGTTTTGAGTGGAGCTGTTTGCCACTAATGTGACATACCAGTGTCTCTGTCCCCCCTGTAGCTAAATGGATGCCGTCCATTCCCTCTGTCCTGTCTTCACTGTCGCTGTATACCCATTCCATGTTCACACACATTCCTAGTCTTGCTTCTCTTCTTCTGCCCCCTGATCTTATCGAGGCAATCTTTTATTTCAGATAAGTGGTCTCCAGCCCTGCAGATTCGTACAGTGCTGCTATCAATCCAAGCATTACTAAGTGCACCCAATCCTGACGATCCCCTAGCAAATGATGTTGCAGAGCAGTGGAAACGCAATGAAGCCCAAGCCATAGAGACAGGTGAGAGTTTTGCTTACGTCAGACTCAAAAGGCAGTTTTTGATCTCACCCTTATGTTGCCGTTACCCACTCCCCTCCTCCCCTTTCACACTCCTATGCTTAAACAACAATTTCCTCCTGCTCACCTGGTAGAGTTGATCTGTCTTTCCATCAGCTGTATTCCCCCTTAGCTTAATGTCATGGATAGCTTACTCAAACTGACATTAATTGTGGCCGTTATCTGTCTCGGCCATTACATTTTTCATTGTCTCAAATGATAGCAAAGCGTCAAGCCATAGATGATGGACTCAAAGAATGTCAGGCTCACGAATTGCGTTGCTTTTTTATTTTTGTCTGCAGCCAAGACATGGACCAGGCTTTATGCTGAAGCGTAGAGTGGTGTAACAAGCAGAGAAACAAGTGGAAGTCAAGTGTGAACACAACTCCTCATGTTCAGCCAAGACCTCTTCCTACTTCATTCGCATTTAAAGGACACAGTCTTTTTATATAT
>OMLC01097980.1:0-13584 GCA_900302585.1 Regalecus glesne
AGAGAGGTCCCTTTAGATTGTAGTATGGTCAGCTGCATGCAAAGGGTGCACTCTGAACACAGGACAGAGGAGCAGCGTCTGGGTTCTTGCATATGGCAAGGGACACAGTGAAATCACCAAGTGGCCTGACTGGCCACTGTATGCATGGGAAGCTATAGCAGATGAACATTTCAGATAGATAGACTTGGGGATAACTGCATTTCAATTATGAAAGGCACAATATAAGTGGAGTTAACAATCCAAAACAGGTCTATTTCTGGGGGCAGCATAGGTAAGTAGGTAGGGTGGTTGTCTTATGATTGGAAGATTATTCACTGAATTCAGGGATTGGAAGATTGGTGATTCGATTTCCAACCCCTGAATTCAGCTTGTTAAAGTGTCCTTGAGCAAGACACTGAACCCCTAACTACTCGAGTCCTGTGATGGAACAGTGACTTGTCCAGGTTGTTCCTCCACCTTTGACCCAATGAGTGCTGCGACAGGTTCCAGCATGACTCCGTGACCTGACTTTGGATAAGCGGTTGTTGATAGATGGATTATTGTTATTATTATCATCATTGTCATAATAATAATAATAATTATTATTATTATTATTGTTATCATTCTTGAATGTGAGGGTAGGCGTGTTTAATTAGTAAGGCAGTGTTCTCTAGTACGCCTGTAATATTGGGTCTATTTGAATCAGGTAGGCAAGAATAGTTTGATGACTTTTAAAGTGTGTGTGCATGTGTCCCTGGTGCAGGGCTAATTTAGACTAAAGGGGCCATTGCCTGTCAGATTTAGGACAGGAAGTGGAACAGATGACAGAAGAGTGACTACTTTTTCCATGTTTTTTAAAAAAATGTGCTAACAGGCAGATACCATTTTCAGTTGACTCAGTCGCACACTGACCACATCCTCTCCAGTTAGAGTAAAAATAAACACTTTTTGACTGACTGACTGACTGCAACTTAAATATGTCACTTTAAGTTCTGGTCAATTATGTGTTTCTTTTTCCCTGTTTACGTCTGGCAATAACATGCATTTTGGCCAATCCGATCATCACTGAACATTTCTAAGTACAGGTGTGAATGCACCCAAAGCCTCTTCAATACGTCTTCAGATCTGATCATTCAAGCCATAATGGATGGTGGCCCTAGGATCTATTCATTCACATTGCATTTGAAGTTAAACACACGTGTCCCAGGCCACAGTGAGGGACCGCCTGGTCATCTCACATCATCTGCGTAGGTGGAAGAACGTACTTGTCAAAGTGCGAATCAACAGGGAGGAGGCCCAATATCTTCTCAGACAAAGAAGATGTGAGGCAACAATAATAAAAGGCAAAATGGATTCTCTTGGATGGAGTGGTGATGAAACACTGTCTGGTTGCAATTTGGGCCAGGAAGTCAGTGCAGAGCAAACTAGTTGACTCGTGTTGAATCAGGGCAACGTATTAGCAGCTTTCCAAGAAGATACAGGAGAATGTGGCTACAGCACAGTGGGCCAAGGCTGTGAATGCCACAAGAAAAGTAAACGCCCAAAGAGTGTTTTCACAAAAGCCGAGGCCATGAGTAACAAGTCTGATAAGGACAGGATAGACTGTCCTTTTTACAAGGAATTGAACCGAATGCTAGGAGAATGCCGTCATTTTGACCTGGGGAAGGTGATGATTCGGAGTCTGTGCTTGGTTGCCAAGAAGAGCCACTGAGTGGAGATTCATCAAACTTACCAATGAATGAGTGGGACATTGGAGATGTTTGTTGTAACCGACATGAACTACAGAGGCTGATTATAGCAACATTAAGAACAATATTTATAAAATATGTGCATTGGCTGATGGGGGGGGGCATGGCTCAGTGGGTAGAGCGGTCATCTGGTGATCGGAAGGTTGTAGGTCGAACTGAGATAGGCTCCAGTTCCCCTGTGACCTGACTTCGGATAAGCGGTTGACAATGGATGGATGGATGTGTACTAAATGGGAGGAAATTACATCAGGAAGGGCATCCAACATAAACCATTTGGCAAATCCTGAATTTATGATTCATGATCCTTTTGCAGATCATAAATCACATTTCCATATCATTGTATGAATAGTAAAGGGGGTGAGCTGGCTGATATGATGGAGAGAAGGAAGGTAGATTATCTGTGTGAGCAAGAGACCCGGTAGAAGGGGAGTATGGGAAAGAACAGCGGAGGTGGGTTCAGATGCAGAGGACAGGAAGTGATGGCAATGGATGATCTGCTATACTGACCTCTAACTGGAGCAGCCCAAAGTGGTAGTAGTAAATATATCTGTAAAGGCATTAATGGTATCTGAGGAGTATCCATCAGCACAAAGTTACTCACCTAGTTGAAAAAGTCAAATCAGGTGTATTTGTATAGCCCATATTCACTAGGTCCTCCAGAAGGTCTTCACAGTCAGTATGCTATACAACAACATATGACAATATGACAGCCTAGTACAGCAGCTGCACCAAAGCTTACCAAAAAAGCCCTCCAGTCTGTTGTAAATACTGCACGTCTCTCCATTGGCTTTCCATAAAATTCCCAATAACATAGAAGATATAGTTGATTACATTTAAAGCGCTGCGTGATCTTAACCCCAGTTATGTTTATGATCCCCTCATTCAACTTCCTGACAAATCCAACCCTCAAATCTCAGTTTTTTATCCGTCCCTAACTCTAACTGCAAAACAAAAGGTGGACCACTCCTTTGCAGTTTTAGCCCCAAATCTCTAGAACAACCTTCCCTAATCCATTATATTTGCAGAATTTTTTGCCTGTTTTACATAGCATCTAAAAACCCATCTCTTTAGACAAGTCTTTTTATTGACCCCTGTCCCTGTTCTGTTTTAGTGGACTTGTTTCTCTCTGTTCCAGGATTTACATTCATTGAATTTATGTACTCTTATTTTTCATAATTGTATGTAAAGCACTTTATAACTACGTGTTTTTGAAGGTGCTATAGAAATCAGACGTTACTTAGATCAGATTACATTGTTTATTAGCCACACTATCGGAACTACCGGTAGAGCGGTCGTCTGGCGATCGGAAGGTTACAGGATCGATCCCCAGTCCCGCATACAGCATGTCGAGGTGTCCTTGAGCAAGACAATGAACCCCTAACTGCTCACTTGATGTACGTCGCTCTGGATAAGAGCGTTTTAAATACCTGTAATGTAATGTAAGCTCGTGAAATTAGTTTTCAGTACAGTGTGTTCAACTCCACAGCACAATTCAGCTATATAGCAGAAAACCCTCCACATATTTTAATGAGACCTTACTTTGAGCCTAAATACAAATGAGGAAAATATACCAACCAAAAATACATGAGCAGAGAACAGAACATATTCATAAGTATAAAAAAGCCCTTGAAGAAATTCACAATACACCTTTGTTATATGTATTTGTATTGTAACTAAAAAAGAGAATAAAACATTTGCCCCCCCTAAAAAAACAACAATAAAAAAACCTTAGAAAGAAAGAAAATCAAACAAAAGACGTGCTTGAATTGCCAGGGCCTTCACATGCGTTTCTATCGAGAGGTCCTGTGAAAATGAATGGTAGGTCATGGCAGCACATGGAACTCTCAAACTGTGTAGCACAGTGCGGTCTGGGAAATATAAAAATATCATATTTCCTCAAATAAAAGCTGGCACCCAATTAAAAACTGGGTCTCCAATAATGAACAAATAGATACAAGCCCCAAATACAGGCCAGAGACACAAGAATGGATAAACTCCTGGTGCTTGTTATAGTATTGTAGTGATGTACATGCGCCACAAGATGGCAGCAGTGTTCGTGGAAAGTACTACATGGGATGTCTTGAGGCATGCTCGATAATCCTGGTGAGGAAATCACAAACTGATTCAATCGATTCACCAATTTTCCTTTATTGAACAAATTCACCTCTTTTGTGATATTATATGGGATCTTTTCAATTGACTTAATCTTCCCTAATGTAGTAGAGAACGAACATGAGCAGCATAGTACTTGGATGGAAATCTGATATCAAATTCAAAGGAAGAGCTTTTCAGCATGCAGAAGGAAATTTAGGTGAAAGCTATAAGGCACATTACATTAACATTTACCTGAAAAGAATCAGGAACTGGAAAAAAAGTTTATTAACTATAATACTAATAGATAATAAAAGAAGGAGACTTTGTAGTACTATAACATGGGCAACTAATCACAGAGATACTTAGAAATAAAGCCCTCGGCGGTTGCTTAGCATCAGAGCACGCACCAGTAAGTCAGGCCTAGCAGGTATGATCCCATCGCAGGATGTCAGGAAAAGGGCACTCTGCCTTAATCCTCCCATGCTCGGGTAAATGAGAAGCATTCTTTGTAAAACACTTGGAAAGGTCAATAGATAAGAAAAACATTGTGTAAACATTATACATCTACCATTTAATCAAAGCCTGCTGCCAAGAATGGCCTGATGCCTTCTGAAGTTGAAGTACTATTTAAATAAAGGCCCCAGCCACTATTTTAGAAAATGCAGTACATTTGTTTTATGTTCAGTAATGTTCCCCTGAAGTTAATCAGCATGGAGTCAACTAAACACGATGACTTTTTGAGGGAGATTGCAACTCAGTGGCATACACACTATCTATATCTTGAGTTTATGAGATATGTCGGCACAAAGATGAAGTCACACTGCTTTGAAGAGCAAAACTTTTGCCACTCGTATCACTAATGTGCATCCCCCCTATGATTATCTTATTGATTATGGGCGGCATGGCTCAGTGGGTAGAGCGGTCGTCTGGCAATCAGAAGGTTGCAGGTTCAAGCCCCGCACCTGCGGAGAAGTGTGCTGAAGTGTCTTTGAGCAAGACACTGAATTGCTCTGCAATGTGATGGACAAGTGACCCTTCAAGGGTGTATGCCTGCCTTTCGGCCAATGAGAACTCAGATAAATAAATTCCCTTATCAGTCCCGCAGGGGGACATTACGATTTCTCTGCATTTAAAATAAAATAAAAAACAAAACAAAAAACTTCGATGTCTCTGGAAACAGGAGTACCTGGAGGAAATACAAGATACACACACACACATACGTAGAGCATGCAAACTAAAACACGTGGGAATTTAATTGAACTCACGAGCCTCTTGCTGTGAAGCAACAGTGCTGGTCACTTAACTTCCATGACACTGTCATTGCACACCAATAGAACATATTCCATCCATCGTCAACCGCTTCTCTTAAATCGGGTCGCGGGGTTGCTGTTGTAATACATTATCATTGCACATACATCTACAGAAAATAGGGGTATTCATGGATATACTCTTTTAAATCTTTACTGAGTGTGGTTAATTTACAGATACTATCTGCTCCATATGTGCGAATCAAGGCCCTCCTGCACGTCTGCTTCAAGAGTTCAGGCCGGCTCCTGCGATAGGGCAGTGTCAGTTTACGGGTGGGTCCACTATAAAAAGTGAGCAGTTCAAACAGTGATCCAAAAGTCTTGCGGCTCCCATGTAGGCAGAATAGGTTATTTTTCTGTAGGATGCGAACACTCGTCGGCCCATCTTCACTTTGGTAACTTAGAGTGAAGAAGATGTCTGTTTGGCTGCTGTCCCTGAGGAGACACCATTACAAAAGACAGTCATTTACTGCCATGAAAATAAAAGTGATAGTGTTGTCCTCTGGTGGTAGCGTTTCTACGTCAATGTGAAATATCTTGAATTCTCTATAGAGAGTCGAAAGGGGGGAAAAAAATCTCAGACTATGAAGCAATAGTAAGACAACAATGCAGGATTACAGCCAACCTTTATTGATTCTTATCATCTGTGCTCTGATAGTTAAAAAAAAAGTGATTTTTTATCTGTGTTTCAATAGGCTTTCACTTTCACTTTCTTTAAAGCAGAGAATGTGTTGTTTTTTTTAAAGTGTTGAGCCTGTTCAGGTTACCTGATTAGGAAGGTGCCCTGCGGTGTCTGTGCGAGAATGTGATGAGCCTCCTCCATGGTTATGGATCCCCAGTAAAAGTCACTGTGGTGTAGTTGCATGTGGGTGCGTGCAATCAAACGATATTCTGCTAAGCTGGTGAATGGACGGAAATGAGTGGGCCACCTGTAAGGTTCAGACAGAGCCCCTTCCTGAATTGGAAATAAAGAGTGAAAAAGCAAAACCATTCAAATGTGGCTGTGGGTGCACTTAGCAAGGCAAAATCTAGTCTATTGTTTACTCTAAGCCTCCGACTTTGGCAGCTATATTCCAATCAATGATAACCAAGAATAAACACTTCATTCCCAAGTCTGCGACACCACCAACAGTGCCATCGTTCACCAGGATGACTCGACTAGATAAAGGGAGTACAAGAGGGAAGGATTCTTGTTGTCGTTGTGGTTAAGAGTGAGGTTGGCATTTGAAGTGCATGGGGAGGATTGCCGCGGGGTGTGGAAATAGAGACATGTGACCGTATATGAAGGTGTCAGTTCTCAGCCAATGGGGTACAATGGGAGAGGATTTTGTTGTTCTGCGTAGCTCTTGTAAAATGTTTTGAATAGCTGAAATACCTCTGGAGGATATGGTCATGTGTAGCGACAAGCAGTGGAAAAGCTTCAATCCAAAAGGATCAAGCCATCATTTGATAACAAAGGAAGCTATTTTATACATTTTATGAATTATTTATACATTTATAAATATACATTTTATGAAATATGTTTCGGAGGAAAATATATGTGTTGTTATTTTCAAATGTCAGCCCAAAAATAATTTGATTGTTTTACAATGGGAAGGCAGGTTTATTTATACGGCAGATTTCATACCCAAATCCAAGTCAAAGGACTTCACATAAAACCATAAAAATACTTTGGGGGAAAAATGAAGCCACTATCCTAACATGGATTCATTTTGGCCCTTACCCCCAAAATGTTAAAAGTATGGTTAGAGCTAGTAAACTGAGCTAGTAAACTCAAATTGGGGCGATTGCCTTAGCCATACCTGGTTCTTCCAGCCCCTGGGCACTTCCTCTGAGCTTTTCTGGGTCGAGACCTTCCACTCGAACAGATCTTGCTCCCTTTCTCGCGAAGGCTGGATCTCTGGTTCTTCTCTGTTTGAGTTCTGCGGTCCTTGGGGTCCCAGGGCTTCTCCGGGAGGTGGGCTTTGGTTTTCCGTCTCAGCTTGGTGCTTCGCTTCTTGCCTCTGCTCTTGTCTATCCAGTTTGCTTCTGACCATTCTATGGTGGACTTCCTCTCCAAATGACAATCCATCACACTATTGGCAGGTTCTTGAACTCCATCGTGTAGCTAACCTGTCACTCCATCGACATACAGATTCTTCATAACCCAGTCCAATACCCGAAGTTATCATCAAGATTCTCAGGGTGAGTCATGAACTCCTCAGATTGAAGAAGTGGGTTCTCCGATGGTCATCATTGAATGGAGGAGAAGGGCTGAAATAGAGAGAGAACGCACATTGAATAAATAAATGTGGCCTATTCTTCTACCCCGGAACCAGTTTAGTCTTACTGCTGTTGAAGTTTAGACCTCATCTGCGGTCATCTGCAGCTGAACCTAACAAATCTTGAGAAAGTTAATCAGACTCCAGTCACAAAGTCCCAACCCAAATACTCAGGAACTGAGCTTTACAACTTCATAAAAGTTATATAGTAACTTTCACTTTCTGTATGACTGAATAGGTGGAAGAGTACATGTAATTATATCTTCTCCTCAGCATCATCTCCAGGTCACACTTTGAAAACAAACACTTCTAACAAGATTTGGCTATATTCCCGATTACATCCTCGTCTATAATAAAACAAGGCAAAGGTTTCCTCCTATTCAGTTGTGTGGTTCTTATTTGCTCATAAGCATGGATATGTATTATCTTATCTTTATCTAACATCTGCCTGTAATGGAGCCTCCCCACCAAAGAATTTCCCTCAAGTGTACTTGTACAACTGGAGTGAGGATGAACATCTTGAATCTTGACTTGACACCCTTCCCTCACTGCAATGACGTTTTTTTCAATTATTATTATAATGAACTGGTGCTTAATTTAGTCAGACTTTCGTTTCTGTATTTTATGTTTCCGAACAACAGAACAGATCTGAGATGTTATTGTCAGAAATGATAAGGCCGGTTTCCTGCTCAAAGCACTTCACGGATCTTAACTGCAAACTAATAGCTAGGTCAGCGCGGCACACGTCATCCCCCGCCAAGAAGGGCTCCTCGGCAACCTAGCCAGACAAACTATTGACACACAGCTCTTAAATAACTCATCTAGATGGATTTTGCGGGATTAAGGCCGGATGCCACGCGGTGGGTTCAAACCCGTACCCTCTGGTTTGTCAGATCCGGAACCATGCACTCTACCACTGACTGAGATACCCCCTCCCCTATTTGTAATGTAAGATATAAATCCCAAATGTTGAAGCGACTGGCTAAAACAAGTACTCAAGTAAAAAGTAAGAGTAGAGTTCTGCAAAGTCCAAATATCCAAAGCTCCATGCTGCAGCTGGGATAACTGCACGGTTCTGTTTCTCGGTTTTCCCCCATTTTCATTGTTTTATTTCACACAATTTAGCCTTTGAGATCCATATGGAAGAGCCAAGCTGCCTTCATTCAGAAGTGGTCTCTTGTTCAAGTAGGCCACATATTATTGTACCACCAAGGGCTTACGATGTGCATAATTGGATTTCTTTTTTTAAGGTTCTATTAAAATATCTTGTTAAGGGTTCACGATTGATATGACCATGCCTGTCGAGGCTATGCCTCTCTGAGAGGAATCTTTTTTTGTCATCAAGACCCTCTGTGAACATTTAAATTCTACTTACTTAAAGCTGTACTATAGTTCTCAAATTGCGTGGATCCGTGACCTCTCGGATCAATAAAAAAGCGGCCCCTACTATTCCTAAGCGATAATATCCAATCACATGAACGATTCGTCCGTCCCCAAAAAAAACCCAACACGTTTTAAAAGGAACTTTTGTCGTTCCTTTTGCGCTCCGGGATCTCCCAGAGGGTTTTAGTTGCCTCTGTCATGGGAGCAATCTTTACTCCGGCACCTCCAGACTTACAAATGAAGCGCTGCCTGTAAAATACGCACATCGAACGCTTCAGGTGCAGCACGGTACTGCGGTGACCTCACAGCGAGAACGTCCCGGGTTCGAATCCCGTCCTGGGGCTCCATGGAGGAAGCGATCATAATAGTACAGGAGATGAAGCAGATCACCATGTATAGTTCCAACGTCCATTACACCGTTACGTGAAGATGAACATGTGGGAGAGGAAGAAATCGCCTGGTTTTCTTCTGGAAAACTTCACCGTTACACAGATCGATTACAGCATTAACCCCCAACCTGAACAATAGCGCAGAGGCACTAATGTCGTGGACACCTGCTCAGACCCACGGACACGTCTGCTGTTGTTGCCTCTGCAAAACAAAGTGCCTCCTCGGATGGATCCAGACTGTCAGAGACATGCAGCAGATGGAATTGACAGATTTATGAATGGCGGTGTGGGAAGAGCGAAAACCGCCCTGCAGCTGAAACTAACCATACCGTGGCATGGAATTACCTATGTGAGCCCGACCAACTAATCCATCGATCGATCGATCAGTCAACCTGCAGATGGAAGAAAATGCATCTCAATTTAACGGATTGGCGGTTTAAGTTTAGACATTTTGGAGAAACGTGCAGGAGTACAATTTGCAGATGCATGGCAAAGAGTTGGATACCCATGTTATTCTCCCAGTGGGCCAGGTTTATTTCCCTGGGATTGTGAAAGTAAATAATTCATTGAATGCTCTCTGCTCAGAATAAAACGCACAGAGGGAGGCTTCTTTGCAAAATGTGAACATAGCACGCCCGGAGTCAGACAAGTTCCGTTGACCATGCAGTCTGTTGAACGGTCCTCTTTTAGAGCTTTTTTTTTTTTTAAAAAGTGCACTCGTAAGTCCAGAAAAACCAACTTCCTCCCGGTGACACGCATCTACTGCTGAGCTTTCTCTTGTCGATAACGATGTACCATTCATATGAAACACGCACACACGGTAAATGCATACAAGGGGCATTTAACACTTAATCATCCACAAAAAAAATAATCTGACAAACCGGGAGTCGAAGTCCGAGCGGTACCTTCACATTTGTACAAAGAAACGAGGCTCAGTTGCAGCCAGGACCAAGTCTTTTAAAAAAAAGAAAAAGAAGTCACATGCTTCTACAAGAATGACGTTCTGATACGAAGGCAAACGTTTTCACATGCACTTTCAGCCACGCGCTCTTTCCCTGAAATCATGTGACCTTCCAGCAGCGTTAGGCTTAGGCAGCAGTAGATAGACTGGCAGACAGCTTTGGACCTAGGGGACGACATGGCTCAGTGGGTAGACCCAACAGAAGATTGAAGGTTTGATCCCTGCACCTGCAGAGAAGCATGTCGAAGTGTCCTTGAGTAAGACGGCAAGGGGGGGGGCATAGCTCAGTGGGTAGAGCGGTTGTCTGGCAATCGTAAGGTTGTAGGTTCGATCCCCGGTTCTGCATACAGCGTGTCGAGGTGTCCTTGAGCAAGACACTTAACTCCTAACTGCTCCCCGAGTGCCATATGTTGGCAGCTCACTGCTCCTATACAATAGGTTGGGTCAAAAATGCAGAGAACAAATTTCCCCTTGCGGGACTGATAAGGGAATTATTATTATTATTATTATTATTATTATTATTATGAATGCTTTATAGTATTTTTTATCTGTAGCTTTCCAAATATATATAAAAAATAGATTCCCTTACAAGTCCCACAAAAAGCAATTTGGATTCTCTAAATGTTAACCAATCCTATTGTATAGGAGCAGTGAGCTGACAACATATGGTGCTCAGGGAGTTGTTACGGGTTCAGTGTCTTGCTCAAAGACACCTCGAAATGGTTTCTGCAGGACCGGGGATCGAACCTGTAACCTTCCAATTGCCAGATGACCACTCTACCCAATGAGTTATGCAGTCAATATAATCCATATTTCCATAGAAAAAGCTGAGACAGTCAGTATCATGCAAAAGAAAAACTTTTTTCATGAGAACTAAACGTAATGAAAGCAATTTATGTAAACAAAGGAGAACCTCTATTTGCCATCATACAAATAAACATCAAAATGTGTTCTCTGCATAAAACCCATCCCAGTGAGCAAATGCAGCACCAGGGGACCAACTCCAGCTCTATTTCCTATTCCCTTGGTCAGGGGCACAGGCTGGAGTATGAACCCCAAAGTGTACGTCTTTGATGGTGGTGGTGGTGGGGTACCAGAGCACACAGGAAAAATCCATGCACACACAAGGGGAATAGACAAACTCCACACAGAAAGGACCTGAGATGGCCTGGGATTCAAACCTAGGCCATTATTGTTGTAAGGAAACAGCTCTAACCACTGGGTCACTGTGCTGCAAAAAAAGGGTAATGAGCAACAATGCTCTCTCCCTACCTCTCCCTTGAGGGGCGGCAAAGCTCAGTGAGTAGAGTGGTTGTCTGGCAATCAGAAGCTCACAGGTTTGATTCCCGGTCCATCAGAAAGCATGTTGAGGTGTCCTTGAGCAAGACTCTGAACCCCTAACTGCTCCCTACACACCATATGGTGGCAGCTCACTGCTCCTATACAATAGGATGGGTTAAAATGTAGAGAAATGCAAATTTCCCCTTACGGGGCCGATAAGGGAATCTACTTATTTATTTGACAAACTCTAGGTATCAAAAAAGACAGCCGTTTTAAGGGACCATGTGCAGCTAATTACACTGTTAACATTGATGGGCTCCGACCGATAACAACATCAAGTGAATTCAAATAGCCTTTGCTATGCTATTCCACACATCATGGTCTGGTGGGGAAATCACAGTGCTTGGCCATCAGAGGAGAATGAAGCAGAGTACTTTCCCTTCACTTAACCAAGAGGCCTGGACGACCCAGAGGGGGACACTAGTGAACCCAGAATACTTTATCCAACCTAACCCTTATACCCATGTGAGGCTTAGCCAATTATGACCCACTAACTATGGACCTCTGGCTGTGGTGGGAAACGGCACAGCCGGGATTCAAACACCCAACTGTACGACACAGAGATGCACCGAACATAGGTGCCTTACCCCCCTACACCACCGGAGGCCCTTGTCTTGAATTTCTGATAAGAACCATTAGATGGAACATAGAACTTGATTATGGACATTGTGTGTCTATTATGTTCGGGAATGTGTTTTTCAGTTTCAGAGCCCTATACTGCATTTGCAAGATATCAAATTGGACACAAGTCTGTCAGATATTTGCACATAATGAAGCTGCAGTATGAAAATACCATGGCTAAAAACATGGCGCAGTGGAGGCAGCCACTGCTGACAGACTCATGGCCACCATGAACAGCCATGGAAAAGCCTTCTAGTTCATTACAAGAGGGCATTCTGTCCTTCAGATATGTCAAGGTAGGGACCTAGCTGTACTGATGGATTGGCCTCAACAGCCTTCTTTTGCCTTAATGTGTAAAACAGCTCTTCCTTTTGGGGATGGTTCTCTCGCACTTCCCCTTCAACAAGAGAGCATCCAGCCTTGATCCATTAATCTCTAACCCTGCCCTGGAGACCTGTCCAGGCTTTTTCTCTGCTTTCCTCATAATAAGCCCTGGAATAGCCTGGAGAGTTGGGGCACAACACTGCTAGCTATATTTTTGTTCTAGCACCACCTGTTGTGTCTTGGTCTTCCAGGGCTATGTCATCCCAGAACTGTGGGTCATCAAGGTGATTTTCATCATGTATTTCATCTTCTTGTTCAATGGGGAAGCTCACTGTGAATGCCTTTCTCATATTGGCAGCATTTTCACTGAAGATTCCATCCAATTTAGTTTTAGTGTCTTAATTATCACAAATGGCCTCAAATTGTTGAGTTTCGTTCAGCTGTGTGCAGCCCTTAGAAAGAGTCGCAGACCAAGACATTAGACTTCATCCGTATCATCTCTCTGTCTCCCTCGGTACGGTGCACAGTGACCTCAAGGATACTCCTCATCTTTCGGATGAACCATACCTCCCCTGTGACTGAAAGATGGTCTTTGCTGCTCAGTTGAGTTTTCAGTATGAGCCTTCCTCTCTGCAGCAAGGTCCTCTGTTCTCAATGTCAATGTTCTGTGACACACTACACATTACTACACACTGACAGAAGAAAACTAAACAATTTTTTAATTTTTTTTCTTAAATTTTGTCCCCTTTTCCCCCCTCGATATTTCCGGGGTTACCAACTGCTGTTGCTTTTTGATGGCCCTCTAGAAGATCAACAGGAAGGAGGAAGTGGTAGCATGTGTCTCCTCCAAGTCACATGACCACTAGCCCTCACTAGTCCACACATCATGGTCTGGTGGGGAAAGCACAGTGCTTGGCCGTCAGAGGAGAATGAAGCAGAGTACTTTCCCTTCACTTAACCAAGAGGCCTGGACGACCCAGAGGGGGACACTAGTGAACCCACAATACTTTATCCAACCTAACCCTTATACCCATGTGAGGCTTAGCCAATTATGACCCACTAACTATGGACCTCTGGCTGTGGTTGGAAACGGTACAGCCGGGATTCAAACACCCGACTACATGACACAGAGATGTACTGAACATAGGTGTCTTACCCCCCTACACCACTAGAGGT
>OMLC01097981.1:0-16733 GCA_900302585.1 Regalecus glesne
ATATAATTATATAGCTATCAAGTTAAAAGCTAGTTTATACATGTTTATGCATTCTCATCACTCATCTAAACAACGTCTTCAGTCTGAGCTGACCAAAGGTATCCCCACCCTTATAAACAGTATGTCGGCATAGCAACCAAAAAACACAACAAGTTGTCATATTCAAATGACTCTAACCATAAACCCATCATCCCTATCAGCAGTCACTCGAAGCAAGTGTGACCATCATGTCCGCTGGCTCATCTACTTGTGTGTCTTCAGCTGGCTGTGGAGGTCAACCCATATACTGTGGTGCAGTGTGGACAGGGGGGGAAGTGGTGGTTGGGGATGATGGAGGACGGATGGACTTGTTCTTGAAATATTTCTTTTGCCCGCCTGGAGCTCTCTCACCTTGCCCCGGCTGGGAACAGCGGATCTGCTCGGTGAAACGTGTGAAAGGGAACGTGTTAGTACTAAGGCCAGTGGAATGTGTTCTCTGCATTTAACCCATCCTATTGTATAGGAGCAGTGAGTGGACAGTGTGGCGCTGGTGGAGAAGTCAAGGGCTCAGTGTCTTGCTCAAGGACACCATGACACACCTTCTCCAGGGGGGGGCTGGGGATAGAACCATCAATCTTCCCTTACTAGATGACCAGCCCACCTCCTGAGCTATGTGGATGACATGGCCTGTCCATCGGAGTTGGTGCTGCATGGTTGTGGTGATGGTGCTAGTCATGTTGGCTTTTTGGTTCTTTGGTGGCATTACTCCAGGGCTGGGCTCCCAGGTGCTTGCTGTAGGTGGGCCATGAGTCCACTCCATACAGACAGCAGGGTGGAGATAAGCCCAGATCAGGAGCCTCCATCTGGGCCTTGAGGTCTCGGTCTTCAGAGACCCTTTTCCCTGAGTCTCACATAAGCACCACTGGCATACCTCAAGTGATGGCTGCCCTCAGAGTCGACGTCACCTTTTGAGGAGAGAAGGCTGCCAAGGTCGGGGAAGGGGTTGGAGCATTCGGGAACTTTGTCGTCCACTTTTAAGGTGGGCTCGGTTAGATGGCTGGTGGGGTCGACGTTGATGTTCAATGCCAGAGGCCTTCAGAAGGTCCTGGAGGTCATCAGCGCTGTGGATGCGCTGTGATGACATTGACCACTTTTCTCTTGGCCTTGAGCCTGTTAAGGCTGAAGACCCAGCCATCAGTTCTGCACGGGGTTGGGACCCCCTGTGACGGCCCTTTGCCAGCGGGGTGGAGCACGGCAGCAATAAAGATGGCACAGGGTAGGTGCCATGATGTATTTTTGACTCCTGTTTCCCTATTTAAGGGCTCTGACTCGAAGCCGCTGTTGCTGAGCCCCGTGGCTGACGTGCCATCTCGTGGTAGCCTCTGATGCATGTGTCAGGGCAGCCATAGCTTGACAGCATGATCCACAGAGCCTGGAGGTCTACTGAGTCAAAGGCCTTTGTCAGGTCCATGAAAGCCACGCACAAAGGCTGCCTTTCCTCGCAGCACTCCTCCTGGAGTTGACGTGCTCTAAAATTCCTGCCTGCTGTACCTCGAGGTGGGCGGAAATTACACTGAGATTCTTGGAAGCTCTTCCTCAGCTAGTCATAGCGGTGGGTTTGCAAGGATGCGAGCAGAGACTTTCCCTGTGGGCGACAGAAGTGAGGTGTCCCTGGAGTTCCCACTTACCACCTTGCTCTTGCATATGACCATTATTAGATTTTTGAGAGCTCTTTTTTCCCTGCACTTTGAAGGTGTGGGGGGGTTGTAGATGGGGGAGAGGAGCGCCCATGTACAAGCAAGTGGCCACTCCCTCAAGATTGACCATGTGCACATCCTTGATAGAGAGGAACGCTGGTTTGAATGACGAGTCAAAGAGGCCATCTATGTGAAGAGGGAATGACCGTCTGAAAACCACAAGGGGGGGCTACAAGTACATCTGTCACCATCTTACACTGCTGTGATTGCTACTATTCTCCAGTCATCTGTGAATAGCCCACGTTGCTATCGTGATTCTAGTAAATGCCCGGGGCCGATTGGATTGTGAAACCTTTCGGGATTTTCGGTCATTATAACGCTGGATTTTTTTTTTTATAAAGGTGGGAATACATGCAGTCTGTCGAGGCTGAAGACATCATTTATATGAGTGATGGACTGATTCAACTTTCTCTGTGCTTATGAAAACATTTTGCCTGTCAGTCTATGGATATGCAGCCTTCTAGACAGACTCTCATAAGAAGTATGACCAAACCTAATAGGAACTTGCATGTTTTTCAATGTTTTAGATCCTGGCACCTCATGAGGCTTTTTATACAGACATCCCTGTGCACATTTTTTAGGCTGTTAGGTCCAGTCATTTACAATATTAGCAGTGGAGAAATATCCACATATGCATATGCATCTGTGCACGACCAAAACAGCAAGTCCTCTCCCTGGCCACCACTTGCAGAGATAATAATAAAGCAAATTTGCATAAATAGATAGGCAATTATTGATGCTACAACTACAACTTATGGTTGGCTCTCTGAGGTCTGCTCCATTCTCCAATTTCACTAACTCAACAACAATGCCATCTGGTGGTTTCATTATGTACTATGATTCTTATAAATTAAATTATTCTTATAAATGAATTAAATATGTCATGCTTATTATTCTAATTATGAAATAAATCGATGTGCCCAAAAAAAGCAACTTAGGACTATTCTATATGTAACATATGCATTTTTAGTAACTCTATAAACTATGATATTTCTATTATCATTATTATTGCACATCATTTTATTACACTACAATATTATTATACCATTTTTACAGTTATATTACTGTAGTTCTTAAATTATTTAAATTATACTATTCGAAACGAACTATTCTTACCATATTATACTACTATCATACTACATATAATATTCAATATTATCAATCTAATATTATTATATCTTGTTAGACTTCTCTTATGATACTGTGATATGTTCATAAATACAATAAAGCGTAGTATAGATCAATAATAATAATAATAATAATAACAATAATAATATGCCATATTTCTGTACTATACAGCATATTCTTGTACTACCTTGTACTACATGATATTACCTTATACGATATTACACTTATATTCCATACTATTTACACTTCATAATTATTTGTTACCATAATATGGAAATACGATATACTGCTGAATCGGCCTTAGGTTCAATAAAGGCACATCTTATTTCATCATATAATTGTCTTTAAATTGTCAGTCTTGGTAGTATATCCGCATCTTTATATTGCTATAGAATTGAGAAAGCAGACTGTCTGCCAGTGCCCCATTATGTGACTTTATTTGCCAATTTTTCTGAAAGTAACTATGAATGCTACCGTGCATGTCAGCCTCACACCCACCCCACCATAACTTGGTGTCAATATTTCCCAGAAGCACTGAGGATGAGCTCTTTTTAAAAAATAGTTTAAAAAAGTTCATTACAGCTCACAGTGGCAGAACACATAGTTACAGCTCAGGTTTTTTAATCCTTTTTTACGTCATGTTATCCTTTTTTCCCATTTATTTCGGAAGGTGGTCCTCAGAATATTTTAAACAAACGGAAGTGGGCCTTGAATTACAATAGGTTAAAAATCCCTTCCTTAGATAATGATACTTATTTTTCCATGTAAAGTTGAAGTGAACTTGACTAATTGTCTTGGTTAATTGGTCAGGTAAATCTAATAACTAGATTGGGTCGATAACTCAAGACAAACTCAATCTTCCTGAGGCCAGCATGGCTCAGGAGGTTAGAGCGGGTCATCCAGTAAATAGAAGGTTGCATGTTTGACCCCGAAGAGAGTGCCGGACACAGTGATGAGGATGAAGCTCGGAAATGGAAGGTGTAGTGATGTTACCGAGCGCATGTGACCCTGACTTTCAGTGTCAAATAGAAGAGAAAGAATTCTGAAGTGAGTCGGATGAAGTGATTGCAGAGTGTGCCCAAAGAGGAGACAGTGGTGATTGGAATGGACTTCAACGTTGGTGAAAGGAGCAGAGGTGATGAGGGGATGGACAGGTATGGTGTCAAGGAAAAGAATGTGGAGGGACGGATGATGGTAGATATTGCTAAAAGGATGGAAATGCTGTAGTGAAGACATATTTTGGGAAGAAAGACAGTTTTGATCAAAACTAGAACAATGGTTATTGACAAGATTCTCTTCATTTTATGCTTTTTTTGGGGGGGCATTTTCATGTGAACAGTTAGGACACCTGACCACGGGTGACTTCAAAACCAACAATGCATTGGGTGTAAACTGGGGATGACGTAGTCCAGGGAAAGGGCTGCTGCCGATTCTACGTGCCCAGCAACCACCGCGGCATAACAGGTTGGTCTCATAGGGTCCATCTCCCGGTCTCTTTCGCACCACTGACTATATGCTAAGGCTCCCGGCTTCTATGTGGCGGTAGGTTTATTTACAGTGTAAACATATCTTGATCTTCATAGTCACTTTTCTTGACATCGCGAAATTTAGTGTTAACTGAGCTAACGGAGTTTGGCTAACTCCCATCCCACACGGGCTCCGTCAAGGGTGATAACCCAGTTTGGCCGGAGATACCTTTTTGATATTTTTTTTTAATTGGGGCTTTAATACAGAGAAACGAACGTCTACCAAAGTCGCCTGCCCCTGACAACTAATGAGATTTAATAACGGGTGTGCAAGGTTTTGCGCCAGCAGCTGACATTTAGTTATCAGTTCTGATTTTGGCACGGTCAGTAAAAGCTAGCGGGCTAACTCCCTCCGCTGCAAGTGCCTGTTCCTACTCTATAAAAAGTATTGGTTAGCGAATTAAATGATCAGATGACAACATAATCCGGTCAGTCAAACTCTAACATTACTTGAGATGCCGCTGGCTTCGCTATGGTATTAATGCCATAAGTTCTGTTAGAAAGGATACCTTCATTATCGTTCTATGTGTGTCACAATCTAATCAAGTCGGCTGGCTAGACGCTATTTTTGACCAATTGAATTTTGAGTAACGGTATGTAAGGTGAGTTCCTGATGTTCCCAACATCTTTTGCTATCAAAAGACAACAGTGGCGCTCGGTTTCGCTAGTTAAACTCGCTGTATTATGTCAGTTGTTGGACAAAAGCTGATTCGAGAGGCTGCACCTGCGTCACGGGATATTGGGATTTATTACTAGAGCGCTACACGTTTATTCCAGCCCATCCTGTCAAATAGGATGAAGTCTTAGCTTGCGAGATTCACTGAGACACAGTACCTTTGCGTTTGAGTGTTGTTGGGTTTGTTTAACAAATTTGGAACTTTTTTTCCTTTTTACCTGTAGGAAAATATAAAACCGTCAGTGTAGTAACTCAAGGGAGAACTTCTTGTTGAAGACCGAGGGTTTATTTGGTCCTTGTCGAACTCAGACTTCACATCCGTCTTGTCAACAACAGGCAGACAACAACTCTTAATTTCCTGTTTAAATAGTGTACCCCCCACAGAGAACAAGCACACACTGACGCCCCTTGTGGACCGGCAGACATATAACACCAAAATAAACAGTGTTGCCACAGTCAGTAAACTAAAACTATGGCCAAAGGTCACAAAAAGAGGTGAATCTGTTCAGCTGGATCAGAAGTTTATTGAGAAACGTTTCGTCACTCACCAGGTGACCTCTTCAGTCTGAGCTGAAGACAAACATCCCCCTCCTTATAAACGGTACCTTGATGCCACACAACAAAAGGCTGGTTTCACATGCGTTTCTCAATAAACTTCTGATCCAGCTGAACAGATTCAACTCTTTTTGTGATTTCCCTACCTGGATTATTGAGCATGCATCAAGACATATGGCCAAAGGGTTTACAGTCACTGCATCATCACTTTCTCAATGAATGATGAAGTTAACTAGTCACTCACACTGTCTACAATATCTTGTTACAGTCCTCATTGAGTGTTACAATGGAGCCATCGGGAAGCACTATGGCAGCATCACAGTCAGGCAACTACAACCTCAACTCAGCAGATAGTCGCTGTCCATTGGAGCTGAGCATCACTGTCAAACTGTCCCGTTTCCTTTGCTTCTGCTCAGAGGGTGACATTTATACTCCTAGAGAAGATCGCCGACTTGGCATGGGGAGCAGTGAAACCCTACTGTCTCTGCTTCAGGAAGGCCGTGGTTGTGAGGTGGTGGAGGAGATCAAGAGGTTTGCCCAGGATGGGCGAGCTGTCAGGCTCGATGCATGCCTATTTGCCCTGGCTGTCTGCTCTCAGCACTCTGAGCTGAAGACCAGACAGGCAGCGTTCAACGCCCTGAATGAAGTTTGCCGGGACCCCATTCACCTCTTCTCTTTCATCCAGTACAAGAAGGAGCTAAAAGAAGGGATGAAATGTGGGATTTGGGGGCGTGCTCTCAGGAAAGCCGTGTCCAGGTGGTATAATGAGCAGGATGCCATGAGTTTGGCTCTTGCTGTGACAAAATGTAAACAAAGAGAGGGCTGGTCCCACAAAGATCTTCTCAGGCTGTCTCATGCAAAGCCAGCATGTGAAAGTAAGTTAACACCGAAACAGAACTACATCAGATTTTTTTTTACATTACATATATTAGAGATTTAGCTTGGCATTGTTCGTACAGAGAATAAAATTAAAAATCTAACAAAGAAAAATGGTGATGCAGGGGGCCTGTTGATTAGTCTGGGGGGACTTTGGATTCATCCTGCGGGGGAAGGCAGTTGATCTACATTAGTTGCTGTTACATCTGCTGATTTTAGTAGTATCTCAATCGTGAGCTTTCCAAACTTTCAGATTAACTGCCTTATAACTGCTTTAGCTGTTATATATGGTGTAATCGTTCCTGTAATTGTTCCTTTTATAGTTAAGTGAATTTTATTTTTACAGCCTATTATCACAACTTAAAAATGTGTGTCAGTGGACTTTTCTCTAATACAACATCCCATATTGCATTTGTTTGAATGGCCATCACAAATCTATCACAATGATACCAGTTTTCAATTACAATATTACTTTTTCCTTTCAGCAATTGCAATAATCTGTAAATATGTAACAAAAGGATGGAAAGAAGTTCAGGTTTCATATGAAGATAAGGAGAATTCTGAAGAGATCATCAACTTGCTCTCTTACCTCAAAGTCGTGGAGAAGGTCAGGCATCCCTATGATGAAACAGAGCTCATCCATTTGATAGAAGAACACAGGCTTGAGAAGGAACAACTGCTGACAGAACACTTGAAGTCCAAATATGTGAGTCTTTCAAATATTGAATACATATTTCAATTGTGGAGCTCCAGCTAACTTGACAAATTATTTCATAGTCTGGTTTAGAGGTAAATTTCGGAGCTGCCAATATATACTATTATGTCCTTCTACTCTGCAAAAATCTATTCAAATAATAAGATAGTAATTTTACATCTTTGCAGCAATGTAGTAATGATTTATATGCTATATGCTGTGAGTTCTCCAATCAAAGGGGAATGGTACATACACACATGAGCCAAAACATTATGACCACTCACAGATAGAACCCAATAACGTTGATTACTTCCCCAGTTTCTTCATAAAATGTGTTGAAGTGTCCCCGAGCAAGACACTGACTCCATAACTGCTCACGCCATGTGTTTGACAGGTGACCTGTCCAGGGTGTTTCCCTGCCTTTCACAAGGGCCAAATTGTTTTGGCCAGATGACTAGGTCAGGGCATCCTTGAAACAGCTCATAGGGTGCTCCCATTCAGCAGTGGTGAATACCAACAGTGGTCCAAGGAGGGACAAACCAGCAGCAGGGTGTTGGATGCCCAAGGCTCATCGATATACAAGGGCAATAAAGGGTATCCTATCTGGTTTGAACCAACAAAAGGTTGCGGCAAAAGTCACAGAAAATGTTAATGATGGTTACAGGAAGAATGTGTTACATTACTATGTCGCATTCTGCTGCGTTTTGGATTGTATAACCACAGACAATTCAGACAGCCCATGATGACCCCTGTCTTCTGTTGAATGCGCCTACAATGGATGGGCACATGATTGTCAGAACTGGATCCTGTAGCCTTGGAAGAAGGTTGCCTAATAAAAGGAGTCCCTTCTTTTAGAAACCTTGGTTCGGCCATTCATGTTGACATCAATTTGACATTGGCCACTTACCTAAACATCGTTGGACTCATGGCAATGACCTCTTTCAGCTGGATAATGTACCATGCTACACTGGAAACATGGTTTGAGGAACATGGTGAAGTGCTCAAATTGTTACCTCCAAATTCTCCAGATTGGGCATCTTTGAAATGTGCAAAACTGACCTGTCTGATCTATGGCACCTCCGTCTCACAACTTCCTGGAGTTCAAGGATCTGTTGCAGTTTTAGTGCCAGATGCCAGATGAAACATTCTGTGGTCTTGTAGAGTCCATGTCTCAGCAGGTTGGCACTGTTTTGGCAGCACATGGTGGACAAACGGCATATTGGGCAGGTGGTCATAATGTTTTGGCTCATCAGCATATGTATAATTTTACACACACACACACACATGATATATACACATACACCTTTTGTTCTACAGGTATGGAGAGCTTTGTTGAAAGAAATGCCCCTCGAACCAATGCTGAGGATTTTGGGTAAAATGACAGCGGAAAAAATTCTAGAATCAGGAAGCTCAGAAACGGCAACAATATGTGACAGAATCCAAAGCGAGGCAGTGTTAAAGAAGGTAAGAAATCCTATCCCATCATCTTTTTCTGATCTTTAATTAAAGCAAGCCCCGTCAAAGCGTCGGAAACACTAAAACATGTTGACGTTAACGGATATCGGGGTGATTGAGATAGCAGATAATAATAGTCATCAATACAAAAAAGTGTCTGTTGTTTCAGGCTCTAAATCATATTCTCTTTTATGGGGAGGGCTGGGGGGTTGAAAATCAAAAATAGGTGAATGTCATTGAATGGTTTACTTTATCTTACTTTGGTAAGACATGTATTCTGTAATGAAATTATCATTACCCTTAGTTTACATGCGGAGTTCAGGGGGTAGGGAAGTCATCTAGTCGTTAGAAGATTGGTGGTTTGATTCCTGATTCCTTCAGAAAGGGTGTTCAAGTGACCTTGAACAAACTACCGAACCCCTAATTGCTTGGAACAACAGATGAATATCAGCCTGGTGGCTAAAGCTGGCATATTTACATTCTAAATATTCATTAGTATGCACTGTCCCTATGAAGGATTTCTCAGAAATCATGACCCCTCTCTACATTCCTCTATTTTCTCTACCCAGGTTTTTCAGAGTGTAAGACAATTTTCATTAGAGCTGTAATTTTCCATTTCTCTATAGTTCATCTACAATTACTCTATTTCCATGTTGCTATTTGATAGCTAGTTGTGGTAAAGGTGCTATGGGACTATCGCTCGCCATCTTTTCTATAGTGGGCATTAGCTTACCTCCTCCCCCCATATTGTTGTTCTCCATACCTATTGACTGGCCCGTTCTCTTTTTGTTGAGATTTTTTTTTTGTTTTGTTGTTTTAGATATTAGGGTCAGTCAAGACAATGTAAATGAAAGCTTTACCACCTTTGAATAAAATGAAATTATGTTGTATCTAGTTCTTAACTGAATTTGCTCATCTTGAAATTTCAGACAAAGATTCATCCACTCAGTATCCTATTGGCATCTGAGAAGTACAAAACAGGCTATGGCTCTCAGGGCAAAGTACAGTGGAAACCTGTTACCAGCATCATCAAGGCCTTGGACTCGGCCTTTTACAAATCTTTTATGGTTGGCCATTTTGATTCTTTCAACCTGATAGGCTGTCAAGGGTGACTCCAGGCAAAAAAAAAGAACAAATACTCTGTTGTATTTTCATGATCATATTTACAGAATGTGGAGCCTGTAAGTAAACGGTTTGCTGTCGCAGTGGATGTCTCCTCATCACTGTGTAGCGTTGTTCCAGGGACAACTGTCAGCACTCTTGCTGTCGCTGCAGCCATTACTATGGTAAGGACATAGTAGTGCTGTTTTAGAGCTGCATAATGTATATTTTTCCCTCTTCATCATGATATGGAAATGCTTAACTTACACATAAGAAAAGGTAATAGTGTAAGCAATGATTACTTTCAGTCTATTACTCTCTGTAAATGCCACACTGCGTAGAAGAAAGCAGATAATCCAATCAAATGTAGCCTTTCAAAACACGTGACATGAATTAAATAGACTTAAATAGATAAGCTACACAGAAAAAGATCTGAACTCAAATTAAAAAAAGTGGCTGGATGACAGTTTGAATGCAAAGAAGGAGTTGATAGCAAAGCTGGCCATGTATCTGTTACAAGATTCTTTGGATAAAAGACTGGTCAACCTCATTTGACTTTTATTTACTACCATTTTCATTTCTCAGGATCTTCTGCAGTATATCTTTAAATTATATTCAAACACCATATCCATATTATATGCTATGTTAAAAATCACAATGGTAGAATCAAATATTTGTTTCCCTGCCACATTGTCTCATCACATATCTTTTTTATCACACTATATAGCACACTAACCACATATCGCAAATTTTGCACATATCATGCAGCCCTGCATTACATTAGAGAATATGGATATACAAGTCGGAAAATTGACCCATGTCTTGATGAAGCCAGAGGTCAATGAATCTGGTTTGTTAACATACACTATGGGTTCCTTTGACCTTCCCTCCCCAGCATCATAATCTTGAGAGTCCACATGTCCTGTGACATGCCTTTGTGAAATAGAATGATAACTTTACTGTTGGACGATATTTTATCTGATAGGTTTTTTTCAATTTTGCTTTGAAAATGACCATTTTCGCTATACTCTGTTGTTTAAAACAAGTTTGTGTTTGACAGGTTATTGCGAGGACAGAAATAGATACTAATGTCCTTATCTACTCTGAAAGAGCTGTGCTCCCGTTGTCCATCACTGCTGATATGTCCCTTGGTGATGTGATGGTTGAACTAGTTAAGGTGAGACCACGTTACAGGATCAAATGATGAGAAATGTGTGATTGCTACCATAAAGCTATCGTAAAAAATAAAGTTAAAACACTCACCATCCACCTCATATCAGTTTTGGAACCCGGCAATTTTTGAGTGATGTATTAAAGGTTCCAGTTACTATTATCTTATCTGTTCCAGTTGACTCTACTTAAAATTTCTATTCAGCTGTTACTATGATGTCTACCATTTCATCTAGATCCCATCGAGCACCACAGACTGCACCCTCCCCATTACTTGGGCAACAGAAAACAGGAAGGCTGTGGACATGTTTGTTGTATTGACCAACAACCCATTGTGGACCTTCAGTGCCAGCCCTGTGGAGACTCTGAGGAAGCACCGACAAGTGCGTGGATTTACTCCCGTCGTTAGTCAAAAGGATTTAAATAAGACATCCCTTATACTGTCCTCTCAGCCATAGATGAATATTTCAGATAATAGGATTACACTCAGGCCTCATTAAATTAACCATGTTTAATTGCTATTTTAGAATTCCTGTAGAAATATGAATGTTCATGATGAAAAATGCAATATGACTGTAGCCTTAAGATAAAATATAGGACATCATTGATGTCAGCTGTCCATTTTTCGGCTGTCCACATTTAGGGTTGCTGCACAAAGCATTCCATTCAAAATGACACATTTATCCTTTTATTGTAAAACAGACGGTAATTATAAAGTATTAACAAATAATGTTGGATATATTACCCTTCCATTTATTATGCATGCTCATTCATCTAGATAAGTAAACCACTAAAATGAAAACACCTTTAAAATTGAATATCAAAGGTGAGTCCAAGGTTCTTGGTAAAAAATGCATTTATTTTTTTAATGTGCTAATCCAGATAAAAGTAGATCAAGTCAGAAACTCCCTGCTTCCTTTTCTCAGGATAAATCATGCAACTTGCAGTGTAAAGCGTGGCTCTAAACAAAAACCCCGGACTTAATTAAATGAACACAAATATTACATTGATTCTTAGAAAATAAAAAATTGACAGTAAAATAATGTAATTAAATGATGCACACATAATTTTAACACATTGGTTTACAATGATTAATAAGGATTAACATGTAGTATTTCATTCAGTTGTATTTAATGTCAATACGAGTCAAATATACAATTGATATTATTTTATTCAAAAAACAGGAATAACATTATTTGTTTTTTTTCTTTCAACTCCAGCTATCAGGAACCTTTTCTAAGCTGGTAATGTGCGGGTTGACCTCCATTGGACATTCCATTGCAGACAGAGAGGACAGGGGTTTGCTGAGCATCTGTGGTTTCGACCTTGGGGCTGTGAACATTATTCGCAATTTTGCCCAGGATCTCATCTGATATGATAACATTCTTTAAGTCCTGTAAAGAGTACAAAAATGAAATGGCACAAAGTGGAGAGATGTGACTCTTGTAGCATTTAGTGTCCTAAAACAGCACTAATCCAAAAGATGTTGATGCTGACAATTCTGATTTTATATTGTTTCATTACAAATCAAGTGATGATGTGTCCAGCAGGCTGGGCCTCTCTTTGAAACTGCTAGCTGCATTTATTATAGTGAAGTTTGGGAAAGAGTTACGATATGCAACTTGATATGCCATTGTATGTTTTACTGTCAGTATCCTAGGGAAGCAGCAAATTGTGTAACTTTTTGTTTCGTGTTTTACTGATCATTGGTGAGAAGTGAGAATTTAAAAAAAAATGCTAGAGCTTCTCAACACCTTCAGAGAAGCTTATGATACATGAGACTTGTAGTGTTATAACCTTAGTAGTGTTTTAGGTTCATTTAAGGGGAACTCCTTTCATTTCTTTATAAATCTATGGAATTACTTGGGAAGTCACGGGTGGAGGTACAGACTTTAAAACCTCTTGAGGTCTGTTGTGTGTAGCATTGTTAAATGAGATCAACAGTAGATGGTTCATCTAAAAAAATATTTATTTTGATAAACGATCTGCAAGTTTCTCTATTTTAGTTAAAGAAGTTCTTTAAAAACGTATTGCATATGGGCATAGAGATGAAATTAACATGTCTAGAATTCCAATAAGTGTGGCTTTTGGCTCTGGCCATGTCACAGTTCATATGTCTAATGCATTTACATTTTGTTTTTCCAACATCAATATTTGTCTTTTTTAAATTGATTAGTTTCTATTGAACTTTAAAAAAGAATACCCTTGGTGCTCTCAAATATGATATGACGAAAGACCGTTTTTACATGTCACTATTAGTCCCCGTGTTGTGGGGGTGGACACAGACTTAGATTGAGCTTGGGATATTAAGGCCAGATGCTCTTCCTGACGCCCCGCAGTGGGTTTAAACCCGCTGCCTCTGGCTCATTTGTCCCCAAAGCGAATGCGCTAACCCCTGAGCTACTGTGGCCCCCTTAAATATGATATGATAATGAAGGGTTTTTTTAATTTATTTTTTGAAGACAACAATGCCAGTGCTTGGGACTGTAAGTGGAATTTGCTGTAAGTTGGAATGGATTTGTTTCTGTCAATTAGTTTGATTTTTATGCATCATAAATGAGCAAATCAAGATTATTCAACAATGGTTTATCAAGACTAAATTTGCTAGCAGAGTAATGCTTTTCTTTGTTTCTACCAGCAGTGTAAGAATGTCAGTGATGCAGACTAACAGAAAAAGTTCCAACCTTTTTAGTGTGATAGCTAAAACTGAATGTACTTTTTTGTTATACATGTGTAACACTGGAGTGTTAAGATGTAGTGCTTTATATTTCCCTAAATAATTAATAAAAACACGACATGTGACGATTTAGGGGCCATTTAAAATTTTGGGAACAACAACCTACAGTGGTGCTCAGTTACATTACCCTGTAAGCTCTACTATTACATTTCCTGTTATTATCATTCTCTGTTATGGTGGATTAAACCCATTATAAGGAGGAGAGAGAATTCAAACCCAGACCACGCTACTGTGATGGATTCCATGTCCATGTTTGTTCTGTTTTTATTTTATTTATTTATACATGCTCAGATTTTTAGCTCGGGTGTGTTGAACTGTATCAAAATTCTAGAAAAATCTGAAAATGTAACTGTATGATCCTTGTTGCTGCATGTTGTAGTCCAATGTCTGACACTGTCAGTTGTTGCTATTGAGAGGGCTCGTAGCAGATTAATAGTCCATCTCGTAGTTGTTTGTAACTTGCATGACATGTTTTAACTGTAATGACAATGTTAACCCACAATAAAGGTTTCGCTTTGTTTTTACGGAAAATGGATGTGGATAAAAAATGATAACGTTCTCAAAATCAGGGTGAAGTAATAGTGGGTGTGTCCTCATGAATTACTAGATATCCATTCACCAGCATGCAATCTGCCTAAGTGCCCTTGAGCAAGATGCAATACTGTGCTCCAGCACCTTGAACGCACATGAAGAGCAGTTGATTATTTTTCAAGTAATATTTAGAAAAACAACTGTCTTCCTGTGCATGAAAATACTTTTTTCTAAGTGTAATTCAGCACACAGAATTGGTCAGACATAATCATAAATAAACATTAAACTGCATCGATTTCCCTTCGTTGAGAGATTTTACCAACAAATCAGCGAAATATACTTTTTTTGTTTCAATAGGTAAAAAATTAGAAGGCCATGTTTGGAGAAATTGGCCAAATTGTAACTTATTTTGAGATCAGGCATCCAACGAGGCCACATGATGTTGATAACTGGGGGCTTTGCAAAGTAGTGAACACTAACACTAGTGAAGATGGCGGACGTGTTGAGTGTTCTTCGCCAATACAACAATCAGAAAAAAGAAATTGTCGCCAAGGGGGATGAAGTTATATTTGGAGAGTTTTCCTGGCCGAAAAATGTCAAGACTAACTACATAATCTGGGGGTATGTATACGTTGAATTGGTATATTGGTCGCTTCTCGCAGGCCAGCAACTAAAGCTAATCTCTGCCTTGTGCCGCTGGTGGTCGGCTTGCTGGCTAGCAAACACTTCGTTGCTAACCCAACTGCTTTCGTTATAGTTCATAAATGGTGCTGGAGTGACTTCACGGCCTCTCTTTGCATTGAATTAAAATTTAACACATTTCCCATGCTTATATTATTCATCTAATTTGAATGAATTCAGTCTGCTTGCTAAGTTAGAACGAAGTTTATTGATTTGCGTTTTCCATCTTGCGTTGTGATGCTAGCTAGTTAGCATGATATAAGTTATTTCATAACGGATTGTGGAATACTCTCATTGGAAATTCTCATCTTAACGATTTGTCTATGATAATGGTGACTATAATGTTCCGTTTACCGTGTTTTTTGGCAATCTCTAACTTTGCTAGTTTTGGAGGTTAAGAGAAGTGATGAGCATATTGACAACCCCAATATAGTTCCCTATCCTCATAATAATTGGTGATGGCATGATTAGACAAGTTGATAATCTTTCTGGATGTATGAAACTGTAACCATTGACTACTGTTTTGGCTTAATTAATATTAGTTTATTTGTCATATATAAGCAATTTGTTTATATGTGAGACAAATGCATATACATTGACATCCTGAATTTGACAGTTGGAACACACCTTTGCCTGGATTTAGGGACTTTGTTGTGTTTCTACCCACAGAACTGGAAAGGAGGGGCAGCCCAAGGAGTACTATACTTTAGACTCTATTTTGTTCTTGCTCAACAATGTGCATCTCCCTCATCCATCCTATGTGCGAAGGGCTGCAGTAAGTGACATGTAATAGTCATTAGTAGTTATTGTCTTGATGTATGCTCAATAATCCAGGTAGGGAAATCACAAAAGAGGTGAATCTGTTCAGCTGGATCAGAGGTTCATTTTAGAAACGTTTCGTCACTCACCAGGTGACTTCTTCAGTCTGACCTGAAGGCAAACATCCCCCTCGTTATAAACAGTACCTTGCTGCCACACAACAATAGGTTGGTTTCACATGCAAGTTGGGTGATCAACTGCACATTCAGTGACAATGGGCACCATTCACAGAGGATTGGGGAATGTTTGCAATCACGGCATTGTAAGACACCGATAGATGTACTCTCAGGCCACCTCCCCCTATTCAACGAGGTTCGCTCCCTCTTCACGTAGATGGCCTCCTTCACCCCCTCTCAAACCAGCGTTCCTCCCTATCAAGGATGTGGACATCATCATCTTTGAATGAGTGGCCACTCGCCTGTAGGTGGGTGTAGACCGCAGAGTCCTGGCCCGACGTGTTGGCTCTCCTATGCTGCGCCATTCTTTTTTCAAGCGTCTGTTTGGTCTCCCCGATGTATAAGTCACTGCAGTCCCCCTGGCATTTAACAGCGTACACTACATTACTCTGTTTGTGCCGGGGGACCCGATCCTTGGGGTGGACCAACTTTTGCCGCAGTGTGTTCAGGGGTTTGAAAGCAACTGAGACGCGATGTTTTCAAAATACGCGTCTCAGCTGTTCCGACACTCCCGCCACATACGGAATCACTGCCGGTCTGCGCTTTGGCTCCTCCCCTCCCTCCACTTGGCTGGAGCTCTGCCTGGGACCCTTCCTGGCTTTAACAAATGCCCAGTTAGGGTAACCACACTTAACCATCCATCCATCCATCGTCAACCGCTTATCCGGCGTCGGGTCGCGGAGGTAGCAGATTTCAGCCGGGACCTCCAAGCTTTCCTTTCCCTTGCAACATCCACTAGCTCTGATTGGGGGATCTCAAGGCGTTCCCAGGCCAGTGTGGAGATATAATCCCTCCATCTGGTCCTTGGTCTACCCCGTGGCCTTCTCCCAGCTGGACGTGCCTGAAAAACCTCCTTTGGAAGGCGATCAGGT
>OMLC01097982.1:0-13311 GCA_900302585.1 Regalecus glesne
GAAGAAGGAAGTGATGATATAGATGTAGATTAGCTATAGCCTAAATAAATGATGAAAGAGTAATTGGGAAAGAGATCAACGCAAATGACTGCTTAAATCTCCAGGGGATGGGACTATGACCAAGGTGAGACAGGACGCGGCACAAACCGTATCCTGGATCCCGAAGTCATCAGGCAGTTGAGTGAGAGGCACACTTCCACACAGAGATAAAGAAAGGAAAATGAATAAATAGATACACACACACACACACACCCACACACACACACACACACACATATATATATATATACACACACACACACACACACATATACATACACACACATATTTACATACATATATGCATAACTAAATGATTTAGAAAGAACTCACAGAGGAGTGACCATCAAAATCCAGCGATTTTTTCTCCTCTCTATGATTGGTTTCTGTTGTATTTCTCAACGTGCAGCAAAAAAAAGTTAACCAACTTCTCAAGAAGTGAGAAGCGGTGATTTCAGTTTTCAACATTATTAATGGAAAGAAACACTGGTTTAATCTTCTGATCATTATGAAACGTCCAATTAAATGGTAAATGGACACACACACACACACACACACACACACACACACACATCTTTCTAGTCTAGTGACCCCTCAAGGTTCTTTACGATGAATGCCTCACATCTAGCAAGCTACACGGCAGATTACGAACCCATAAGGCCCGAGTCTCAGGTGTATGCTCCATCATCTGAGCCACCGTGGTTCTAATTAAAGGATCGGTGTCTTTGTCCACGGAACGCCTCCGTCTCCCATCCAGTAAACAGACATATTTTCATATCATGCTTTTCTAGTCTAATCACCTGCCAAAGCACTTTACACCAATGCTTCAAATTTACTGGGCATGACATATTAATGCCAGATGCCCTTTCCTGATGCCCCCTTGCAGGATCGACCCCGGGACACCCGACTTGTAGGCACCTGGTCTACTGCTGAGCTACTGTGGCCCTGTCTAGATTTCATCTCTCTTTTCATTCTCAATCACAGCTTAAGCAGCAGAATAGCACATATTATGCTGATTAGACCTTTATCTGAGCCTTGTTTTCTTAACTTTTCTCACTGTCTAACCTATTTATCTTTCCAGCATCTGTGCACCGCTACAGTTTTATACCATTCATTTATATTATCCCCATCAGCTCTGTGTAGAAAATATTGTAATGAAGGGAATGTTCACATCACGTTTCCCTGCTGGCCGAGTGACCCGGGACTATGACTGCTGCTGTAATGATATTCATAACATATTACATCGGCTATTCTATCAGTAGCCCTATGGACGCCATCTGTCTTCATATAGAATCATAGAATGAGACTGCTGAGGAAAAGGCTGATAGGCATTCACCATGTCACAAGTGGTTTATTGTAAAACTAAATGGATTGTGTGACTTACAGTTAGACTCTTTTGCAACCTTGTGATCCCTTCTCTTTCTCTCTCTCCCCCAGTCTTTATGCATCCTTCCATTTTATTCTATGTTCCTGTCATTGTATCAATGCCAGATCCTTTCCCATCTTCTCTATGATCTCTGTATTACATGTGTGTCTGGCTGTATCATCTGATGTCTGCCAGATTGTCTTTCGCAGCATTTTCTGATCTCTCACCTGTTGTGCAATTGTCTCTTCACATCTCTTTAACTGTCTTTCATCACTTCAATTAGGCCCAAAGCGTTGCTGTATAGCCCCGATGTTAGGTGTGAATGAAATGTGATCTTCCTTATTTGTAAGGACATGGCTACTGCTATCAGTTATACCAGCTAAAACGTCTGTGTCTATCCTTCATGCTACTGGCCCTTTGTGTTTCCACCCCCTTGTATGGTCCTGCCTATGAATCTTAATCTTGTATCCAAACAGTCGCCATCAATTATTTCAGCTGCACCAGTAACTTTCCCCTTGCCTCCCATTTTTCCCCATTAAAAAAGGTATTTTTTCCCTCGCTGTGATGGAATTGCCTCACCCGCTAATCCAGGAAATGATTTCTCAGCAGGCTTGGGGACTTGCTGCCTAAACCATAGTGCCACAGGTTGATGGTAGAACTTTGTGTGTGCGTGTATGTGTGTGTGTCTGTGAGTGTGTGTATTTGTGCATTCATATGCAAGCACAAGGATTTGTGTTTTTGTGCTCATCTTTGAACAGCATGAAGGTATGCAACTGTGTGTTTGGCATTTGTGTGTTTTTTAGCAGCTTGTATGCATTTTAACTGGACCTTTATAAGTGTGTGTGTGTGTGTGTGTGTGTGTGTGTGTGTGTGTGTGTGTGTCTGCCTGTGCTGGTGGTCCCCATGGAAGAAATTAATGGCTCGTCCCAGTCAATTTCCAGGGCCCCTGCTTTCCTTTCCTGGAAAATGAGATTGGGAACGGACAGCTTGTCTGGCAGGCTCAGGCCCAGCAGGCCAATAAGCACTGGGGGAAACCGTATGCTTAAAAATCACCACAAAGCCCACATCTTAGTTGTGATGCAGGCATTCATGCAGTATTTAGGATATTCAACTGATGAGGTGATTTCCAAAGATCAAAATAATAATATTAAAAAAAAGATGTGAAAGTGATGTTGCTAGGGCTGCCATCTTATTATGGCCTTATTTGAATTAGAAATATCAGTGCCAATAGTCTTAGTAACTTCCTGTTTCAAATCATGCATACAACTGTGGAATTGTGATACAGTGTCATCCATTACATTTGTGGCCATTTTATGACTTTCATATCAAAGGAATAGAGTTTAAAGTCGTGTTCTATTTTTTTTAAACTTTTTTTCTCTGCCAAACAATGGAATGATAAGCAACATCTAGATACCTACTAAATATCATAAATGTGGCAAACTAAACTGTCCACTTCCTGGCTTTTCCAAGTGAACGCTAAATATTCCACTTCATTGAACTTTCGTATGAGGCACATGTCTCTTCATCTAGTTACCTGCAGGCATTGCTCCTGGCCAAAGCCTGTAGAGAGGAACACCATTCAAGTCTTACTTTTTAAAGGCCAATTCCAAGTTTCTTTGACCATGATGAAAAATAGAAGATGAACATTTTTCCAGTGTAGAATTACAAATTGCACAACTGCCAGAAGGTCATTAGGCCATTTACCACATATACTTATGATCTCAAATGGTGTCAATCAAATATCTGTTTGAACAAAAATCGTAACCTTATCTTACTAGATAAAACATTGACCACAGAATTTCAAAAAAACGACTAAATTCTCCATCTCATGGACGGTGACAGAAGGATACAATACCACTACTTCCCATAGACCTGAAACAAGTATAACTACTCTAATGGCCATGGGGATGTTGCGTTGATGGTGCGTGTTGGCCAACGGGACAAATTATCAAGTCGACTAGTTTCCCAACACCCAACAGACTGTTAAGAGTGGGCTATGATTCCGCTGTCCTTGTGACCCTCCATCGCATTACTTTTAATTTGCAGCCAGTCTACCTCTTCATCAAGTAGCAGATCGATTATAATTTGTTTTAAAGCATATTGGAGGAATATAAATGGCCAGGCGTTGACACAACATATAAGACTTAGTCTCAGGCTGACCAAGCAATCGGCCAAGATGCAGATTGGGAATTTATTGTTGCTTGTGTCTATGCTCTTATTAGAGAGGAGTCCAAATCAATCTGGTAATATAATAAGATATCCAGCAGCAAATTACAATGTAGCAAAGGGCAAGTGGTGTCTATTGTGTATATGTGAATCAAACGGGGTGTGTGTGTGTGTGTGTGTGTGTGTGTGTACTCTCATACCTATGTATGTGTGTTTGTGTCTTTATTTATGTCACTGGGGAGCCCAAAGTTGGATAGAGCATCGGTGGATAGGATTCCTCACACTACAGGTAGCAGAGGTATTTAGATACGATGTCTATGTTGCCCAGTGAGCGGTCTGCTTCACATGTCATGATTAATCCCAACACCTTGTTGGGGCAGACACGGAATCAAGTGGAGCTTTAGGTGATTAAGGCCAGGCGCTCTTCCTGAAACCCCATGGTGGGTTCGAACCTGCTTCCTTTGGCTCGTCAGTACCCAAAGCTAGGGCTCCAACACTGAGCTACTGCAGCCCTAAAGTTTATATTGTCCAAGCTAACTCAAAAATAACAACAAAATCCCTCATCCCTCCATACCAACTGCAATTATGTAGATTTAGACTCTCCAAAGAAACTTTATATTGGAAACACATGTGGTTTTCTGTACAAGTGCAGTAAAGAGAATTCATAAGATTAAGATTGTTTTTCTTTGCGTTTGTGTGTGTGTGTGTGTGTGTGTGTGTGTGTGTGGGTGTGTGATGCCTCATTTTGTTTCCCGAAGTAGCATGCTGATGACTAACATCAAGCAGCTTGCCTATTTCCTCTATCATTCCTGCAGGTGCAGAATAGCGCTGTGTCTGGTGCATTATCTATTTGTCAGAGTAATATCACACTTTGGGCACTACCGGCAGAACACATCACAATTTACTGATGTGTGCCATGTATATCTGCAAACAGCAGTCTGCTTGTCTGGATGGTTTTCCATACCGACACGGGCAGTAGCTTTCTGTCTTTAGCTGAATATGGAATCACTGTAAACCCTACGACTGAAATTCAAAGCATCCAGGCTATTCTCTCTATGAGAATAAATACATTTTCAAAGAATCCAGTTGTTCCTGTGATCTAGGGACAGCTAAGTAATTGTATGTCATTAATTTCTGAAAAAAAAGAAAGGATTGAGATTTTTGTCATATTATAATAGTAATGCTTTAGAGAACTGCGGTACCTCCGTGGTAGAGAGCGAGCAACTGACAAGCCAGAGACAGTGGGTTCGAACCCACCACAGAGCATCAGGAAGGGGATCCGGCCTTAGTGCCATCCTAGTCCGTGTCCACCCCCACAACATGAGGACTAATTGTGACATGTAAAATGGACCTCTGTCATATCATAATAATGCTTTCTTATGCTCAATGTGTAGAACATCCCCTTGACAATGAGTAGGACATTGATTTTTAGATTACATAAGATGCTTGCTTGAGCTTTTAAAGCCAAGCAGATGGAGACGTATTTCTGGCAAGTGACACTGGACGATGTCTTTATTGTTTCAATTCTAATACTTGTGGCCTTTTGCAAATTTACTGCTGCAGTAGCGCTGACGTTCTAAATACTCTAACTGCCTCTGTGAGGAGTGTCTATCGAGAGATTCTGTTTTGTTTTTCCTTTTTTGACGAGTCCAGGTGACCGCAGTAACTACTGCTGATTCATTAAATTGTACCCGTACCTTTTCCAGGTAACATGGGTTTCAACCACAGAAACTATATGGTAAATTACAAAAAAAGTTAAAATATTTCATCTGGATGCAACACTTACTGAAAGAAACATCTCACCATTCATACAGGGGACATCTTCAGTCCAAGCTGTCTGTTGGTATTCCCCCACTTAGAAACAATACAGATCCATAAGAATAAAGGACATTTTTCCCTTATCAGTCCTTCAAGGGGACATTTGCATTTCTCGTTATTTAACTCATTCTATTGTATAGGAGCAGTTAGAGGTTCAATGTTTTGCTCAAGGACACCATGACATTCTTTCTGGGGATCAAACTTGCAACTTTCTGATCGCCAGACGACCGCTCTACCCACTGAGCTATCCTGGCCTAACAATGGACCAAAACCAACGAGGTTTATGAAACCACCAACAGTAGTACAAATGCATTTTCGATAACCCAGTAGATGACTCTGCGCAGGACATTCCCCAAATGACTCAAGCCTCCTTGGTCAGTGTTCACAGTGCTCAGGGAAGCCCATCTTTTCAGGGCTTTTGTAGAGCAGCTGGGAGTGGGTAGCCCAGGCAACTGTGCCAGAGATGAGGAGTTGTATGACTGGGTGTCTACTCACATCAGGTGGGCAGACAGACCCATTTAATGTCCACAGCATGTGGAGGACTGAATTCAAATATAGGAGGCTTCTACCTCGACCATAAATCCTGTCTCAAAAGCTCACCCCCTTGTTTATGCCTGATCTACCACACTATGCTGTCTGCTTTTAATTGGTTGTTACTGAAAATGGATAAAAGCCCCAATGTATGTGCAGGATGTGGCAACGTGGAGGCATTAACGAATCTCCAGAAGTCTCAAACAACAAGAGCCGTCAGCATAAACATCACTGCCCAGTCAACTCAAACAAAACAGCCCACTTACACTTCTTCCATGCACTTGTCTTAGCTGTTAGTAAAGATATGGGTATGCTGAGGAGGCGGAGGAAGCTGGACTAGCGACATCTTTGTTGAAATGCATTTGGGCAGCTTCTCAGTAAGTCATTAATAGTGCTCTGGTAGTCTGTCATGTAACTGTTTGTATTGCCACTAAAAGCAGCTGGCCAAAGGAGCTGAGTAATCATTTCCCACTGACACGGCTGAGGGATTAGATGTGCTTTCCCCTGGTGAGGTTGTTTGGCAGCCACACTTATCTAGAGCGACTTACAAGGCTTATTGAACATTAGCATGCAATTATCTCGGATAGACTAACTTTCCAGCCAGCGGACGAGACCAAATCACTCTATGTAAGGGCTCTTGCAGGGGCATGGCATGAAAAAAAAAAGTTGAAAGAAAAACAAAAATCGTGAAGATCCCGAGCATGATCCTGAGAACTCCTCCTATATATGGCACAACAAACGAATTTGATGGGACTTATGAGAGACCCGTTTTTCGTGTCACGATTAGTCCCCATGTTGTGGAGGTGGACCCAGCTTTAGATGGAGTTTGGGTGGATTAAGGCAGGACGCCCTTCCTGATGCCCCATGGCGGATTCAAACCTGCTGCCTCTGGCTCTTCAATTCCCAAAGTGAGTCCTCTATCAAGTCAACACAAATATGGACAATCATTTATAAATATAGCTGTATCATGTATAATTTACATCTGCCGTATTTTAATTAATTTAGGGGCCACGGAAGCTCAGTGGTTAGCGAGCTCACTTCAGGAACCGATGAGTCAGAGGTAGTGGGTTCAAATCTACAGGTGGGAGTCAGGATGGGCATCAGGCCTTAATCCCCCAAGCTCAACCTAAGTCCGTGTCCACCCGCACAATGTGGGGATGTGTAAAAACGAGCCTCTCATATATGAAATAGTTTAAGGACAAAACCCTTAGCAAATAGGACACAAAAGTGCTCATTGATTTTTCAACAGACAGAAAATCAAATGCATATTTGCTTTGAAGGACACATTAACATCCCCATTTGTTAGTCTTTACTGATCCAGTCCTTTTTATGAAGACATTTAACCAATTAAAATATTTAAAGAAGATATACTGCTTTCCACTACTTCACACATCAAAGAGAAAGAAATGCACAAAAAGAAACCCGTCTACCCATCTGTTCCGTCGCTGACAGTGAAGTGGTTCACAACATGTCTGACAATCCACACCATCTCAACATACAATTTATTTGGCAGTATCTGCTGGCTTGTAACAACCACCTCATCCATCTGCCTCTAAGCTTCATTTCTGCATTGATCCCATCTATTTCAGGAAATCACTGGTAGTGTTATCAAGAATGAGATTAGCCCTCTCTTTCCTCAGCTCCCACATGACTTCAACTAGACAACTCAATTCCCTTTGGATCACTTGACTTGCCCCATTTGTATCTCCCTTTTGTTTCTCTCCCTTCCAGTCAAGTCAATTGTATTTATATAGCCCATTATCACAAACAGCTATTCACTGTCATCACCTGTCCCTGTTTGGCCTTTAAAATGTACTTGTCAGAGAGAGAGAGAGAGAGAGAGAGAGAGAGAGAGAGAGAGAGAGAGAGAGAGAGAGAGAGAGAGAGAATAAAAACAAAATCTCAACCTCCTATCTACAATCAATAATAACTAGTCCAGGGTGGGAAATGGAGAGGAGACTGTGTTGTTGATTGAAGGGATATTGTCGCACCTGATATTCCCATTATGCCTCATTACCAGAGGCTGTGACACCATCAATATGGATTCCTCTGAACTAATGACATGTTAGTCAACATTATCAGAAATCTACAATAGAACCCAAAGGAATTTATTTGTCTCTTGGATGCACTTAGCTGTGAGTAAGGTGATAATATGTTCAATAATGACAATACAGCAGTATTTTACTGACTGTAAATGTTTAATGTGTGTGTGTGTGTGTCATTGACATGAAAATTAAATGAGAAGGATTTGTTGGTCTGGGTTTGTAAGTGAGTAAAATTCAATTTACAAAACACTTAAAACCACGTACTTAAAAGGTGCTTTACATGCAATCATGGAAAATTAGAGTACATTTAAAAAAACTGAATATAAAACATGGCACAGAAAGATACGGACCAAGCTAAAAACCCACCACAAGAGAAGCTAGGGATGTGGGTCTATAAAAAGGCTTGACCAAAAAAGATGAGTTTTTGCTTAAAACAGACCCAAGAGTCCCCAAATCTAATGGATTGGGGAAGATCATTCCACAGATTTGGGGCTAAAGCTGTAAAGACGTGGTCACTCTTGGTTTTTCAGTTGGAGTGGGCAGATGCACACAGATCATTAAACCAACTAACTAGGTCATCAATACTGGTGAAGTGAGGAGGGCCACTGGTCAGACAGCGTAAGTAACTGGATAACATGGCTGCTGGCTGTTTCTTAAAGATGTGATAGTGAATCATAAGTTTCTGGGGTATTGTAGGAGTCAAGGAAGCATCAAAGGTAATGAATTTAGGATCAGAGAATAAACCTATCTCATTTAGGGAATGAAGAGACATGTTCTGAGTGAAAACTGTAGCAAAGGTGTCTTGATGCATGCTCAATAATACATTGTATTGTATTATTGACCATTGTACTGTATCAAAGGTGTTTCTATGCTGTAAAATGTTGAAACATTTGAATAGGTTTTTTAAAAAATCTGCGGCAAATGTGTGGGAAGGATTATAAATAGGAATGTTAAAATCACCAACTCTAAAGGCCTTATCAAATTTATGAACAAGAGGGGACAGTAGCTCAGAAAACGTATCGAGAAAACCAATAAATGAATAAGGGGGTCACTAAATGATTACACGACAAATTGAGTTATCACAATTCTACATGTTAAGATTTCAAAACTGCTAAGAGAACCAAAAGTAACCAAGTATGACGTTCTTAAAAGCAGCTTCTATGCCTCCACATCAGCCTGCTAATCTGGGTGTGTTGTAGACATAACATTCAACGTTAGCCCCTCCTCCCTGGCTCTACGGCACCAGAAGTGCGTGCTCACTGACTGCAGTTGCCAGAACACATCCCAGTGTACAGGCCAACTCCGTGTCATACTTCATTGCCATTTTCTCCTTCAACGCTCGCCAGCGGGTGGAGGCCAATGCCAGATTCACTCTCGTTTTGGAACAAACTATCTGCTTGGCATTTCACCTCCCAATATTTGCATATTTTCAGTGCTGTCTATCATTGTCATAGTTTCCTTTTGGATGTGTGCTTGTGGTCTTCATCTAATATATGGTTGCAATATCATGTACACAACAAAATGAGAAAAACAAGGAAACACAGGCCTATTCAAAGCAATCCATGTCTACTGGGTGAAAAGCGATGATTGAGTGGGATTGTTCTTGTTCGAGTCTAGAGCAGGGGTCGGCAACCCGTGGCTCCAGAGCCGGATGTGGCTCTCAGCACTTCTGCTATGGCTCCCTGAGGCTTTGACAAAAAATATAATGGAAATGAATAACGGTTATTTTATTTTATTTTTTGCAGTGGAAAATCTTTCAAAGGGAATATCTCTTATCTTGGAGTTTGAGGTGATAAGTGTGTCACTGAATATACAAAATATTTGAGCCACGGTGGCTCAGCGGGTAGAGTACATGCCTTGGAGTCAGGTGTTGAGGGTGTGTATTCCGTCGCGTAGCTCATTTGTGTTTTTATATTCAGGCATGAGTATTGAGGGCTGTAAGTGGTAGAGGGAAACGAAGAAGAGGGTGACAGCGCACTGAAATAGACTTTAGTTTTACTTGAATACAAACTGCCCCATGTCCTATTTACGTTCACTCTTTTTTAGACATTAGGCTGCAGCAATACGTTATATTTATTACAAAATACTTTTATTCAATATATTTTCCACAAACATGGGAGGACTGACATAGACCCACATAGTTCTAGGTTTAATTCACTATTGCAGCTACATTTTATATATATTTCAAAGTTATTTTATTTATTTTCTACAAATATGGGGAGGACTCAAGGCCTACATAGTTCTGTTTTAACTGACCTCAATGTAGGCCTACACATCCCAGTGTATTTCCTTCTTCTCTTCACAAGAGTTTTATATTTTTTATAACCGGAAAAAATAGAAATAAAATGCCAAGAATTGTCTTTATTCTTATTGTACTATTTCATAAATGTATCAAACTACAGGTTTTGTATATATAGCATAACTATATGTGAAACTTAAAAAGCTGTGATATCAATGAGCTTTGGCGGCTTCAGACAAATCTTACTTGATGGAAGTAGGGCAAAATGGCTCTATGGATAGTAAAGGTTGCCATTCCCTGGTCTAGACTGAAGATCCTACTCGTTCCCCTTTAAGGGCTGGCAATGAAGATGAGGCAGGGATCCTATCTGTCAGTTGTACGCTAAGTCAGTGGGCTTGTGTCCTCTGCTAAAACATGCTATAACACATGTGCGTACACTCGCACACATAGATGTTCAGATGAGGTTTTATAAAGATAAAGATTCGCCTATCAGTCCCGCAAGGGGAAATTTGGATTTCTCTGCATTTTTAACCCAACCTCTATTGTATAGGAGCAGTGAGCTGCCAACATATGGTGCTCGGGGAGCAGTTAGGGGTTCAGTGTCTTGCTCAAAGACACCTCGACATGCTGTATGCAGGACCGGGGATCGATCCTGCAACCTTCTGATTGCCAGACGACCGCTCTACCCACTGAGCTATGCCGCCCCATTTTATCACTTTTAACCCTCTTCCTGCAAATGAATTACTACATTAAGGCTTGCTGTCTGCACAGAGAAGGATAATGAGAAAGTATCTCCCCATCAGGGGAGAAATCACTGCACAAATGCATATAACACCCACATACAAGCAGACATGACACTTTTGGTCTGCTTTCCTATGAGGAATTGCCGAAGTAAAGGAGTTGGCATTAAGTTGAAAGCTTTCTACCAAAGTTCTTGTTCCACTCATGTAAATCCATAAAGTACAATTACCTTGATCTCAACTCCAGTTTGATAAACTGCAGTTTGTTAACAATCGAAACGGATAAAGAACAAATGAACATGAAAGTTGTATCACAGTGAGAACTATCTGATAGGACTATGATAGTTCAGAGCTATGTAACAAACCTCATTTCAAAAATGGAAATGGGCAATTTAACATAGATTTGAATTCTCTCTCTGTCTATCTCTCTCTCTCTCCCTCTCTCTCTCCAAATAAACAAGTATTTATTTTCATATTCTTAGAGATCTATGTAAAGTGATGAGTGGCCAGATGTGCCTCTATTTAAGAGAGCGCAAGAGAGAAGACAAAGTTGGTTAAGAAATAAGTGCTGCGGTCCATAGTTACATACTTGGCTTATCATGCATGGTGACATTTAATTAGATGCTAATGAACTACAAGTCACGAGGAATGAAGCTCAACAAGCCTGTAACCACCAGCCTCCATCTGGTGGGCCAAGCTAATGAAGTAGCTGACACAGAGCACCCAGGAAACCTGAGAGCTACACAAAAGAAGCAAGGACGGTCCAGTAAACTTGATTCACTATCAAAACCCACTGACACATAGACTTGTGAAACTGTCTGTATGCATCTCAACACCTGGATCCACACACACATAGATGTAAACATGTCAGATGGGACATACAGTTAGACAATGCAAGGAATATCAATTTAACATTTTCCCACACAAAAAAGATTATTAGGGATGCATGTGAAGTGATGGGTCATCAGAGTTAATTTATTCTTGGAGTCACTTCACAAATCAGTATCTTGAAAGACCAGATAGGTTAAATCCTCCTTTGATAGCCCTCATACAAATAACTGACTGGATTGAAACTGGCAGGGCAACAGAGAATGGGAGAGAGGAGGGGGAGGATGTGGCGAACCACCAAGACAATTCAGCCAAATTGGCAAAGCCAAGCTGTCAAAGGCTGGTTAGCGATATGCAAAGTATGCAACATGTATCTTGACAAGCAAAATTAGTCTTCCTCACTGCTGTGCTCAATCGGACTGAGATTTAGAGAATTTGGAGGCCAGGGCAATACCTAGAACACTTCATCATGTCCCTCAAACCATTCCTGAACAATGTGCGCCATGTGGCAGGGTGCATTATCCTGCTGAAAGAGGCCACTGTCATCAAGGAATAGCACTGTCATCAAGGTGTACCTGGTCTATAATGATGCAGACCAGGTCAGTGGGAAATGTCAAATTGACATACACATGCACATGAATGACGGATTGAGATCAAGCCAATTTAAATTATACTATTTACAATTCATTTTTCTCTGTTGTCATTATACTAGCCCAGTGTTTCCAAAACCCAGACCAAACTACATAACTATTACTCTTCTCAATAATGGATTGCTAGAGACTCCATTGAGATAATACTGAGTGGATATTCTTGTTTACTGGCTGTCTCAGAAAAACAAAGTATTTCCTCCTCTTCCACTGATAAATTGGCTTTGAACAACAAAGACTGTGAACATAGGGTATGGGCACTGGCAATTGTAGGTATTTAAAATGATAAAGCTATGATACATTTTCATCTCTCCAGTGCTTACTAACGATGCTCTCCAGTTTGATTGCGGTTAGTGGACAGCTCTGAAGACCTGTCTGAGGAGCTATGACACTAACACTAGACTATTTGCATACCACATGTCATCATTTACCCTACTTTGCCGCTCGGTAGCTTCCAAACCATTGCCTAGAAGAGCCTTTACATCCTATAATTGCAAAACCTTACCTCTTCGAGGTTTTTGTCTTTAGGATTACAACAGCCTCCCAAAAGAAACAAAAGCCTTAAAAGTCATTTTAAGGTTGAGATTAACATGTCAGTGAGAAGTGGTAGCAATGAAAAGAACAGGCATGATATAAGAACCTGATGGTAATAAACAAACTGTCCTCGAGCTCACCGAGCGCTATATGTTGGCAGCTCACTGCTTCTATACAATAGGTTGGATCAAAAATGCAGAGAAATCCAAATTTTCCCTTGCGGGACTGATAAGGGAAACATTATTATTATTCACTTGGGGACCAACTTATTTCACAACGACATCCCCAGCCTGTCTTAGAACTCATTATTTACACTGCCACACCGTTTGGTCTTCATAGTGCAAACAGCTTCTCAAAG
>OMLC01097983.1:0-16628 GCA_900302585.1 Regalecus glesne
GATCTGGTGTACGCATGTCAGGCGCTCTTTTATTCCCTTCCGTTCTGGCTGCTCAGTTGATACAAATAAACATTTGGGGGAAAGTTCATCAGATACAAGAGCTGCGGGCGGCTGCACGAGAACTAAAACATAATCCATTATATAACAGGGAGCTCTGGGGCTACAGTGGAGTGAAGGACCGCACACACGCACACAAAGCCAACCCAGTACAGCCATTCAGCTCAAGTAGATCGAAGATTTCAAAGGTTATAGAGAATGATATACATCCAGAGAGATGTGCAGATGTCATGGCATAGTCCTCATTCAGCCACGCTTTGGAACATTTTCTAAGATTAATAACCAAGTGTACATGTCTGATCTGATAGCTGTGGCTAGCCAAGCCTGGGTGCAGTATCAGGACGCTATAAGTAAACACTGAAGCACTTAAAATGGAACATAATTAGGAGTTCCAAGTCTTTAGAACAAGTTAGTCATTACTTTGTGTTCTTTTTTTTTTACAACTGTGTTGTGTGTCTGTGTTTCTGCAGAGTGTGCTCTGGAGGATGAAACCTATGAGGATGGTGCAGAAACACAGGTGGAGTGCAACCGCTGTGTGTGTGCATGTGGCAACTGGGTCTGCACCGCCATGACCTGCGCTGGTAATGGGAAAATCTTTAGATTAACTCCTCCATCATCCTGCAAGTAAACCAAAGCTCCTCAGGAAACTCGCCCCACTCATTTTGTGTTTCTGTCCAGACAAGACAGCGGTTGTGGATGAATCGGCAGATGCCGGGACGGAGATGACCGAGGATGAATGGAATCTCCGTGTGGCCGAGCTCAACAAACACCAGGTCAGCCTATCCAATCAGTCAAAGGTCACGCCAACAGATAGCCCAGGAAAATGAATGTGGAACAGAAGGCAGGCTGATTAGCTACAGAACCTCCAATAGAGGGGAGCGTGGTCAACAAATGAGTGAGATAATCCAGTAATTCAAGTGATTTCTCCCAATCTGGTGCAGTACAAACCTTTCTCATCCTTCACGCAATCAGCATCTACCAAGCCAGCACCATTGACTTAGTATGTATACGCCATCCATTGTGCCAGATGTATATATCTGTATATCCATCGTCATTGGGCTTACTTGGGTGCTGATGATTGAGTGAAGCATAAAGCAGGATCAGGTTATCAGGAAGGCCATCCGGCTTTAATCCCCCATTTTCCATCTAAGTCCGTGTCCACCCTCACAACATGGGGACTTATGGTGACATAAAACAGACCTCTCATCTCTGTCCACTGCTCCGTAGATACCGTTCACTCGATGTTCCACAAAATGTTCTCTGACATATTCATTGATCATAAACCACATTTTACTTGGTTCGTTTAGAGTTGTGCATTTTCTACAAGGTCATCACTTTCTTTACAGGTGGTAAATCTGATCATGTACGGTATGTTCCTTGGACTTTCAAATCAAATTGCTCACCAAGCACAATGCATTCATGTTAAAATTGATGGCTGTGATCTTTTATTCGACTCATGTGGTTTGCCAGCCAGACATAGCTCACTGACCCAGATTCTTGGTTTATGACCTCTTTTATAAAAGGAATATGTTCTGAATGTTAAAGCCTGCTTGACCTGAAGTTTCAAAACCAAAGGATTTCATGGGAGACATCGATTAATGGTGTGAACCAGAAAGCAGAATGTGAGAGAGAGAGAGAGAGAGGTCCATTTTTACATGTCATAATGAGTCTCCATGTTGTTTGAGTGGACATGGATCTAGATAGAGTTTGAGGTAGTAAAGGCCGGATGCCCTCCTTGATGCCCCGCGGTGGTTTCAAACCCGCAACAACTGGCTCCTCAGATCCCAAAGCACGCTCTCTACCACTGAGCTAAGGTGGAATGAGTGAAATGAAGGCTGACACAACCCGGCGTTTTCCAGACAAACCGTCAAATAGAAACACAAAACAGGTTACGCTGGTTTCTCAAGGCAATTTTGCCAACTTTCAGGGACCGGACCAGTAAGGATTTAATATCCCCAGAACCTGTCCTGCTGATCCCGGGCTGTCAGCAAACCAGTATATCTTTATGGTGTGTAAAAAGGCATTTGCATACCCGCTTAAGGATGCATTCCTGGATCTGTGCTCAAGGCTGATAAAACAACATGGCTGCTCATCAAGGACAAATAAATGAGATAGTGTACTCTGCACTCTTGTCAACAAAGATAGATACAGCTCCATGTTGTGCCACGGCTCTGACTACCTTGACATCCTCTAGGTTTGGTCACAGTGACCTTAAACTAAGAACAGAATGAGACTCCCCGAAATGCTTGCTGGTTGATGTACTTGTTCTGCACTGTATAATCATCTCACCAACTTTATCCTCTCGTGCAAACAGGAAACAGTTGAGAGGATGAAGGCCAGCACAAAGGAGGTCTGAGCCGTTGTTGCTAATTAAGGAGAGGACATCACCACCACCCTCCATACTTGATTCAACTTGGGGCCCTGTGCTGTCACTGAATTGGCAAATTCCTGTTCCCCTCCTATGTTAATTATTATACTTGTTTTTTGTTATTTTTACATTGTTTGTGTCTTTGTGTTGACATCTGTTAGATTCAGGGGCTGTGGAATTGTATTATTACAAGATTGACTTGTGTTCTGTACTGTCATATGGTTTGATTGTATTACAGCGCCCCTGCACTAGAAGTGGGGCATTCCTTTGTTTACTGGTATACTTATGGTTTTATCGTTAATATGAGAAAAAAAAGGCAGTTGGCTGTCTGAGATGGCGAAAGGTGTCGTAGGAGAAGGTGAACGTCGGTGGAATCGGGAGCATCCTTCAGTGGGAGTCAGCAGTACAGCCCGACAGCATGTTCATCTGTGTGCTCCTTCACATTGTGATGTTTAGACCTGGCGCGTCAGTCAAGCCAGATGTGAGACGGGATGGGTTGGTATGTCCACTCTGGAGATGGATGCGGTTGTGTTCCGGTCCTGCTTACAGAGTCTACTACTTGACCAGTGCACTTCTCTCGCTCTCTGTAGTCTAGCTTTATGGGCTTTATTTTAGATTTAGTTAGTATCCTACCAAAATTCGTTTTTTTGTTTTTTTTTATTATTCTGCTGCAGAAATGTTGACATCTGTACACACAGTTAGTTTGAGTTGGAATTCACAAGGCTCCTGTGTGTTACTCATTAAGCGCTCACCAGTGTTCCAAAACTCCTCCAACATTCCCGTCTCGTAGTCTGTGCCAGAACTCTTTGGTAGTTGTGCGGCACTGAGAGAGGTGGTTGGTGCTCCAGCTGTTGGATGTGGAGTAGCACTGTGGCACCGGGGTGAGTGCTCACGTGAATACATGGTTGGAGAGAGCTGAAACCAAAGCCTGTCGATGAGAATGTTTGAAAGATGTACGAAACCCCTTCCAGGTAGGCATTACTCTGGACCCAGCAACAACACTATACCTGTGCTTTCACAATCACTCTTAACAGAAGGACTAGCCTCACTGTCCCTTTGAGTAGCTTAGACGCATCAGCAAGTGAGTGCAGAGAAACTGTGTGTGTGTGTGTGAGTGTGTGTGTGAGAGAGAGAGTGTGTGTGTATATCCATGCATGTGTGAATGTGCACTATCCGTGCATGGTTGAAAAGGAGAAAAGCTCTATTTTATGTTATGTATTACTCACAATCCCTGTTCTCCAACTGAAGAACCTTCCATAATAATCAGTGCCTTATACCTGCAAGCTGACCATAGGTTTCTCCCTGCCTTCAGTCTGCAAGTGTTATAGTACACTAGATGTGATGAGGATGAGTGCTTTTGCAGATGTTCCCTGGCAAGCTGGTGCTTTATGGCCGTGCCCTTGTTTAAATGCTTGTGTGAGTGTCGCGTAACTAGGTTAAAGCTAGTCTTTTATATTCTAATAGAAGTGCAGAGACTGTACGGTATATGTATGTATGCCAATAAACCCAATACACCACCAACACGTCATTCAGTCATTATTACACGCGTGTATTTCCCCTATGTGATGTTGGTGTGCTTTTCTGAGAATGTCCATCCCACATGCTAACGCCATGTGAGTGAAATGGAGACTTTTACTACAGCCCACGTAAATGGCAATGCTGCAGAGGGGTTTTCATGATAAATCCACATACTAAATACAAAACCAGTAGGTTCCGTTTCCAGTGAAACACACATTGAATTCTCCACAGAGTAAGAAAGTCTGACAGGCTCATTTACGTGAAGACGTTTGGTTCCATGCGCGTGAGAAACGTTGGAGTCGAAACCTTCACAGCTTAAATCTAATTATTCACACACACACACACACACACACCGAGACCGTTGCGTAATGTAATAGGAGCACTATTTTGCGTGTGCTTATCCACCAATAGAAGCGTCCGTAGGAGCCGATGGGACGTGATCAGCGAAGCCTCCCAAAAGAACCAGGTATTCTGAGCAGAACAGTGGAATCGGTGATGGGCACGCCGGGGTGAGGAACGTCTGGGGGGGCGATTAAAAAAAAACAAACTCCGAAGCGGTTTACATTCAACTAAATGTGTAGAAACAAAGACATACATTGTTATAGCCAAGAGACTGGCTGACCAATGACGCCGTGAGTCGGGCGGAGTCTCTTGATGTAGCCAACCACGGCCTCTAAATTGTAGTTACCCATTTAGTTTTGTACCCTCTGTCACTGAGATGCACCCAACTGATCGCAGAAGTAAAGCGATTTGCAGGTTTTACGTTACGTGCTGGTCTTCTACACCTCTGGGATTAGGAAGGTCCGAACTGCGGCGAATGCGCCCTTGGGTCGGCAGCTCTAGTCGAGGGCCGTTTTTATGGAGCCATTTGTGTCTCTTACGTAAATTCTAGCACAACTCTCGTTCTGATCACAAAGCCACTAGAGAGAAAGAGCAGCTGGCAGGGGGCGAAAATGGAGGTTCTGGAAGGATCTGGACCAGGGGACCGTGTGCTGGACTTTTCCCATTTGGGCTTGAGCAGCGTGAACGTTGACAATGTAGGGGAGGAGAGGAGGAACGACACCAGGCAACTGTATCTGAATAACAATCGGCTGACCTCGCTGTCTTACTCCGTTTGCATTTTCTACAACCTGGAGTTTCTGGACATCAGTAACAACCAGCTCTCCGTCATCTGCGAAGACGTGACCAGGTTGAGCAAGCTGAAAACGCTGATCGCCAAGAACAACCACCTGGACGAGCACTCCCTGCCGAAGGAGTTCGGCTCCATGCCGCTGGAGGTGCTCAATTTCAGCGGGAACCGATTCGAGGAGATTCCGCTGCAGTGCACCAAGATGCGGCGTCTGCAGTCACTGTCGCTCGGTGGCAACCGGCTGAAGAGTGTTCCCCCGGAGATCGAGAACCTCAGCAGGTGGGATTTGCAGAGAAGGGGCGCTAAATTTAGAGTCTTGCCATGTTAAAGTCAGCAGGACAGTTACGTCGTAGCATTCAGACCCCCCTGGTCGATGGCTGCACGTCTTTTGTACAGTTAGGAACCTGTTGCCTATACTTACGGTTAAAGCTCCCAATTTTGACCAAAATGACACTTTGGGATGATTGTGCTTGATTACAAAATGAACGCGTTGATGTGTATATATAACACATATTGACGTAATCCGACCAGCCGTAGCACTATGGAAGCTGAAACGGACAAAATTTAACAGGAAAAACGTAATGTCAGTGTTGCAACGAGATCTACCTCACTTCCAATTACTTTAGCAAATTTGGACATTAAAATGAGTCATCATCCAACTTTGTTGTTTCCTGACGGAAACTTTTGTGAACGGACAAGCATGTGGTCCTTTTTCTAAACATTGCAATGACGTTTTCAAGTCTTAGTCTTGCTCTAGCTTGGTTTGGTGTGCAGGGTTACAGAGCACGTTTGTTTATAGGTCCCCCGTTTAAAAATTATTTTTTTTATCCTGCATTGCCATCGGGACGTTAGCGCTAATGCAATTTGGAGATGCATTACTACACATGGTTGTAAATGAGTAACCCAGGTTAGCACGACTGACTTTGCATGCAACACACACACACAGACACACACACAGCCAACGACTTCCAAATAGATATGTTTGTGTCTGTTGCACCAGCAGCCTGTTAGGGAACAAGTGAAAGCTGGTTTGGGGAGTTATGCTGGTTTAACTGGGGGGACTGGAAGGAGAAAGAAGTAAATCCTTAGAGTCCATGCATGTCCTTATCACTGTCCTTGTTTAACACCAGCTCACCGTGACCCTGCTGTCAGGCACCAGGTCCAACAGCAATTGTTGTTTGTCAGATTGACCATGGTTATAAATTATATGTCTCTCTCATCTCTCAGGTCCAGGGTTAGTCTTTTATTGGATGACAACTGGTTTTATAAACTGTCTGCGCCTGTCCGTCATCCTCACAGCAAGGTTATACACTTGAGATTTCAGCTCACCTGCTTGACCGAATCCTCAAAACCGCAGAGGGAACATTGTAAAATCTGTGTCCTGAAATCTGATCGGTCCATTGTCTCACACCTATGCTCTCATCAGATATTGCTTACACAGAAAACTCCTTCCTGCCTTATTGCTGACTGCATGCTAAATTCAATACAGGTTCCTCAACATCAGCCCCCTTTCCGCACATCAAATTTCCTCTTTGGTTGTATTCGTTGGCATCCATCCACCTAGCTATCCATTATCTATACCTGCCTAATCCAGTTTGGGGTCACAGGGTTTGCTGGCTGCCAGAGTACGCAAAATTATTTGTCTGTCTTTTCTGCTGGAAACAGGGCTCTGATTTGAGTCAGATGGGGGTAATCTCAGTCGCTGGTCCCCGGCACTCCTAAACTGGGAAAGATCTGTTCACTGGAAAGCCTCGTGATACGGATAACTGTAGCATTTTGGATCACACGCGGTCCCTGAACAGCTGTGAAGCATTACGGTTATGGGTCAAAGCAGGGTTTTAACAACTTCTCTGTTACCTCTCTGGGCTCATTTCTAATTTCATGAGCATTAGGACAGGAAGTGAGCACTGTTTGTATGGACCTCAATGGTCCGGTCAGTCCCTCCCAATTTGGCACCAGTACCCTTATTTAAGTATCGGATACTAATGCCAGATTGGGTGGCACCGCTGCTATCGGTTTGTTGTTGCTGTACCAGAAGTCTGATATGTCTCATGTCTAATATGTTTTATGTCTAATCCCAATGTCACTAGACTGATTGTAATTTGGCATCAGCCAATTTAAAGAACAAAAAAAGGTTGAGAAAGTCAGAAACCTAATGGACCCATGTCATAACATGTCCGCACTCATGCTCTTCCTCTCTTTGTTATTTCTTCTCTTTTGTGGGAAGATTTGTGCCGGCTGAGGCACAGAGAAGGTCCTGTGTGGTTTCTTTCTCCCAACAGAGACGAGGTAGTTTATTCAGGCACCAAGGACAATATGATGGTCTCCTCCCTGTCAGTCGCTGTGTCATCAGTTCTAGTGGGCCGACAGTCTGACAGCTTGCTTTCACTGAGCGGCTGTCCGTCGCTGTCTCGCTTCCGGTCCGACTCTCTCCCCATTCCCTCTGATTTGCTCTAAACCTCCATTACTTCACGGTCCCCTCTCTCTTCTCTGTCTGTTTGCGGGGGTCGTCAGCGGGGGATAGCGTCCCTGTGGCGTGTGCTGTCGTCCGCGGCAGCAGCTAGATGGCTTTCATGCTGCCTGTTGAAGTTATATGTCTCGATGAGTCGGTTGAGTAGACTTACATAGGAGTCCTCAACGTGTCTCTGTTCATCTGTTGTCCCTCTTTGGATACTTGGTCAACTTTGCCCCCAATACACACACACACACACACACACACCAGTCACCATGCATTTTCGGCACCCCCTTGTGGTATGTGTCGAGACAGTGTTTTGTCCTCAGTCCAAACTCATTGTCTGTCAGCGATTCCCTTTTTATAGAGCTTATGTTACCTTTTTTAGCACCAAGGGACTTTCTGTTTTTTTGAAATGAATTCTACCATAATTGGTTATAACGTCATCGTTGAGGAATAGGAGTCATGTACGTCGACCAGCCAAAACATTGAAACCACCTGCCCAATACTGTCCAGGTACCCCCAGAACAGCTCTGAACTGTTGAGGCTTGGACTCCACAAGACCTCTGAAGGGATTCTCTGGTATCTGGCACCAAGAGGTTAGCAGCAGATCCTTTAATTCCTGTAAGATGGGAAGTGGGGCCTCCATGGATCACACATGTGTTTCCAATATGTCCCACAGGTGCTCGATTGTATTGAGATTTGGGACTTTGGAGTCCAAGGCAACAGCTTGAACTCTTTGTCATGTTCCTCAAACCATCCCTGAACAGTGTGTGTGTGTGTGTGTGCAGTGTGTCTGCGAGCATTATCCCGCTGAGAGGCCTCTGCCATCAGAGAATACTGTTTCCATGAAGGGGTGTACCTGGTCTGTGATGTTTAGATTGGTGGTACTTGTCAGAGTAATGTCCACATGAGTACCAGGACCCAGGGTCCCCCAGCAGACCATTGCTCAGTGTCACACGGCCTATGCCAGCTTGCCTTCTCCCCACAAAGCATCCTGGTCCCACCACTTCCCCAAACTAATGACTCACAAGCACCCGACCATCCACATGATGTAGTGGAAAACCTGATGCATCAGACCAAGACAGCTTCCTTCACTGCTCCATGGTCCAGTTCTGATGCTCACCTATCCATCGTAGGTGCTTTCGTTGGTGGGCAGAGGTCATCACGGGCACTGGTCTGTGGTTATGCAGCCTCATGGACAGCAAGCCGTGATGCCCCCTTGTGTCCTGACACCTGTCTGTCATAGCCACCATGAACCTATTCAGCACGTTGAGCTACAGTCTCTCCTCTGTGGGATGGGACCAGACAGGCTAGTCTACACTCCCCACATGTATCGATGAGTGATGGGCACCCATGACCCCATCCCTGCTTCACCAGTCGTCCTTCCTTGGACCACTTTTGGCAGGTACTGAGCACTGCATACTAGGAACACAAGACCTGCTGTTGGGGATACTCTGACCCGGTCGTCAGGCCATCATGATTTGGACCGTGTCAAGGTTGTGCGTATCCTTGCACTTTCACAGTTTTCCTGCTTCCAACACATCAACTTTAAGAACTGACTGTTGCATTCTAACACCCTACCTCAGGTGCCATCAGGATGAGACGATCAATGGTATTCACCCTACCTGTCAGTGGTTTTAATGTTTTGGCTGATGTATGTATGTCCTGTGGAAACTGAATAAGGAAATATGTCGACCATGTTTAAGCCTCACTCTGGCTGTTGTGATGATGTAGATGAATTGTTGGCATATTTTAATGTGGCCTCTCTTTCTCTCTCTCTCTCTCTCTCTCTCTCTCTCTCTCTCTCTCTCTCTCTCTCTCTCTCTCTCTCTCTCTCTCTCTCTCTCTCATATGTCTCAGTCTGGAGCTGCTCTATCTGGGGGGTAACGTCATCTCGACTATTCCTCCAGAGCTGGCCAACCTGCCCTACCTCAGCTACTTGGTCCTGTGTGACAACCGCATCCAGAGCATTCCCCCGCAGCTCACCAGGTGAGTGCAGCACACCGTGGATGAGAGATGAAAATAACCACACGGACATGGAAGGAAGCTGCTCTGGGACCTTGTGATAGAAAACCTAACCAATCACCTTAAGGTCCTTTCCACCATGCACAGAGAAATAAAGGCTGATGAGAAAGAGGAATCACATCCGTTTCCATCCAACTGGGGAATAGATTTCTAGTTAATAATCGATGCAAACAAACAACTTGTGAATTAAGTCCCAACACAGGTGAATCAATTCATGTGGATGTGGTTTTATATATGGAGAAACGTCTTGTCGCTCACTAGGGTCACATTGTCGGTCTAAGCTGACTGACTGCCAGCATCCCCAACCTTAGAAACCATGCAGTTGTAGGACAGCCAAACCCAACATTGTTTTCAAGTTAGCCGTTGAGTGTTGCCTAAGAGTACCTCTGTGTGTGTCACCATCTTGCACGCGATGACTAACTTGGATATGAAACCTTCCCTCCTGTCGGCCATTATGGAGCTGTATTTATGAAGGTGGGGTGGCCGACAGTCAGCTCAGACTGATGATGTGACCTGTATGAGGGATGAGACGTTTCTCTCCGTAAAACTACATCCACATGAAATGATTCCACTTGATTGTGATGCCCCTGCCTGGATTATTGACCATGCATCAAGACGTGGGAATTAAGATGCATTCCGTCAGCTCTAATGAAGCGGATAAAGCCGGATTGTAGCCTGATGCATCTAGCATCATGTGTGCTTTCACGCCCATGAGGAAGATAAAGAGTATCAAGATGTGGCTCGTACCAAACACCTTTTTTGTTCATGGCCACATTTGTTCAACAGTTGTCATAAACTCGAATTAGCATATTTTGTCATAAATCTTGATAAATAGATCTATTGTACTGCTGTTTCCTAGATGTGTGTGTATTTTATATATATATATATACATATATATATATATACATATATACATATATATATATATATATACATATATACATATATATATATATACATATATATATATATACATATATATATATATACATATACATATATATATACATATATATACATATACATATATATATATATACACACACGCATATATATATATATATATATGAGAAATATGAAAAATATATCAAACAATAAAAATGTCACTTGTGCCTCTGTGTTTGAGACGAACATCTAATTATTAAAACTTAAATATTAAGCTAGTGTTAACTATGTTGCCAATTGCAACTAGAAACCTGAATGGATACATCCCTGCCTTTTGGAGCAAGCAATTAATGACCAAAGACATGAACCATTCACATTATCATCAACAACACTCTTTTCAGTGTTTTTCCATCATCCCCAGAAAAAACAGGCAGAATGTCATGAGGTTCCAATCGAGATCCGTGTTGGACAATACCAATGCTGTCATCATCCCTTGCAGGACCATCTAATCAACATAGTCCACATCAAATCTGTTTAAAGGATCTTATAAAATGTATGTGAAAAATATCAAAACCCTTTCTCCCACCAGAGGAAACTCAAAATGGGGTACAAAATGGAGGTCAGAGTAGGCACATTATAGATCCTGGATTCTCCACTGAGGCATCCTTACTCAGTACATAATGCAGTTTCTCAACAGGTGGCCATACACCTATTGAAACACCTACAGACTGAGACAGTGGAGCTCAGATCATGAGGACGCTTCTTGAGATTTTGATCTTTAGCAGGTGTGGTCACAGGAGGCCCTCAGGCCTCTTCTCTAGACTGTACTCCCTGGTCCGCTGCACCTTCCAGCCCAATATCGTCAGGAGGCAAATCCCCATGACTTTAAAAGCTATCTGTAAACCAAGGTACCTGTGGGAGTTCAATAGCATTAGGAACTTCAATATTTGTGTAGCTGAGATTCAACATCAATACAGATAGTGCAACAATATCAATAACATGTTACTAATATTCATTCTAAGTTCTCTGACCGGTTTCTCAATATATTGTTGTCATAGTAACCACAGCTCAGCCTCTTCCCACACACGTGCCTCCACCAGATGCATGATGTATCAATGGCCATTCCAAAGATAGCAGGGGCTGGTAGCCAAGCTGGCAACAGAAAAACAATGTTACTGTAAAACATCTCATCGGTGCAGACATCTTGCCTTAAATCATCTAAATTCTCCAATTCAAAAGAAAAACTTTGTTGAAACTTATTAATCTAAAAACAGAATAAATAAATGTATAAATAATATGTTAAGCGCAAACAGCACAGCACATAGATATTATATTTGGTCTGTTCCCTTACCAAGCACTCTCATAAGCAGAAACTGGATCCCGATTGCAAATGACTTTTCCTCATGAGGAACAGTTCTGAAAGGAAAACAACAGAGGTAGGAGTTTAAGGGACAAATCTTAAATTAGTTATTCTTCTCTTAATGTAACTGATGGTGAAGACAAAATAGTCATTTTAAGAAACTACAGAATAGCTACATAGAAAAAGCTGCATACAATGGGTACCAACTATCTCATGATAAAAGAAAATGTCTTCATGGTATTGATTTCTTTACCACCAGACACAGATTGGAAAAGAAGCTAATCTGTGTCTGTCTTTCATAATCATTGCAAATGTGAGAGCTAATGGTTTGAATTTTGCAACAAGCTGAAACAAATTGTCATTTATTTACTGCCTACCTGAGAACCATCATGTATATGGGGTTGTGTGTGAGGCTGGCAATCAGTCCTGCCAGTGATATGAGGAACATAACAGGGAGAAGAAATTGAGGGCAACTGTTTGGACAGGGACCGGGACGGGCATAACCTTGGTTGCCCGATGTACAACTGCAGCTGGTATATGACTGTATGCAGGAAGAAAGAAAGGAAATAAGATGTTGGGCTATAATTTGAAAATATAAAAAGTCTTACTACACATACTTTACTTTTTCAAACAACTAACCCCAAATTCTTATAAGTAATAACATGATTGCCAAGTTGCAGGTTGATTCTAATAGTTGCATGGGGTGGCATAGTTCAGTGGGTGGAGCGGTCATCTGGGGATTGGAAGGTCGCATGTTCGATCCCTGGTCCTTTGGAAAGCATTTCATGGTGTCCCTGAGGAAGACACTGAACCCCTAACTGCTCCCCGAGCACCATATAGTGGCAGCTCACTGCTCCTATACAATAGGACGGGTTAAAATACAGAGTTGCAAATTTCCCCTTGTGGGACTGATAAGGGAATAATAATATAATAATTATATGAGCTTATAAAATAACTCCCACTTGACTTAAAAACCAACAATAAGACTTTGAGCAAAATCTATCTACAACCTCACAACGATTGTGGACCTCATGTTTGCAGGTATTGGAAAACATAATGTTGGAAAGGTTAGATTTTTGTATTTTATGTCAGCCTACTTAGATTATAGTTCTGTGAAGCCACTCTGCCCTCTTTCCCTCACCTGGTTTGGTGTATAACCGATTACCCTGTCCAACTGAATATCTCAATATTTCAGTTTATGTGCATAATTTGGACAGAAGTATGAGGCCAACTTGGCTCAGGCCTGAATCAGCCTGAAACAGAGTAAAAATAGGGCAATAATTTCCAAAGGAGGCTATGACTCCAAATCCACTGTCTACCTGCTATAACTCTAAGGAATGTACAACAGCGTGAAAAATACTCATGAGAGAGAGAGAAGAGAGAGAGAGAGAGAGAGAGAGAGTGGTACACATTCTCTTTAACCCTTGGGCACATTTTGTTCACTCTCACCACAGCGAGATATCCTGTTAAAATATCTACAGTTTGCTGTAAAGAATCCTAGGGAGTAAAAAACCAAACAATCGGCTAAAAATGGAATACAGGGTCATTAGCCATGATGCTGTAGCAATGGTTAGATAGCATTCCCCGTTACTTCCCTGGCACACTGTCCACAAATAAATCTTGGCTCTATCCATTAAAACTTTTCTTGACCCAAGATAGACTCTCCGAAAATATACAACAGTTTGTCTTAAATTGCTGGGGATGAATCCATTCAGGAAGCTGCAGCTACCGCTGTCTGCTACTGCTACTTAATATGCTGAGTCAAATTAACTAATGCTGTATTAGTAGTCCCATAATCCACCTGCAAGTAGATTATTTTACTCTACTTTTAAAATAACTCCTATATGCTCTGTGGCTAATTGGGCATTGACTAGACATTGATTTTGAACTGCCCGTGCCATATTAGTAGCACAGCCCTTTTTCTGCATAATCTGACCTTTCAGACATGAAGCTGCAGGCTGATGAACCCAATTATGCAGTACATGGCTGAGGATCTATAGAGAGGTCTGCAAAATCACGGACAGTCCCATTCTATGCGTTATGCTTCAGAAACCTATTTTGAGTAAAAGTGAACTTAAAAGCATTAAAAATGACACATTGTGTTAAAATAGTGCCATAAAATTTGCATCTCAAAATATAAATCAAATACGCAGTATTAAATAAATAAGTAGATTCCCTTATCCATCCCTCAAGGGGAAATTTGAAATTCTCTGCATTTTAACCCATCCTATTGTATAGGAGCAGTGAGCTGCCACCACATGGCACTCAAGGAGCAGTTAAGGGTTCAGTGTCTTGCTCAAGGACACCTCTTTTGAAGGACCGAGGATTAAACTTGCAACCTTCCCCAATCACCAGATGATTGCTCTACCTACCGATCTATGCCACCCCTAGTGCACGATGATGTGATTTGTTTTTAAGTGTTTTTATAAAACCTGACAGAATATGATGAGATCCCCCATGATTAATTCCTCCAATATGGTAGTGGTGATGGTGGGAGGGTGTCTTTAAAGGCCTCTCGTATGGCAACATTTTTTTCATTGGACATTTTTTGAGGATAAGTTAATTTCCTTCATCCTTTTGCGGTGCTCTAATACCCTGTGACCTTGCCCTTGTATTCCTAGCTCTCATGTTGGTGGTTTAGAATTCAATGTTAAGCAGCTGGTGTTGGTGCTTGGATAAGACTCTCAGCTAAATGCCTGTTAATGTAATTGGAGGGAATAGCTGTTCACCTGAACCCTGTAGGTGTTGTTGGGGTCTCTGGTAAAGTTGGTGCAGCCTGCATGACAAGGTGAAATGTATTCTATGCCGTCTGAACCACATACTGGGTTGAAGGCACTAGCGGGACAGGAGCAGTTGGAGTAACACGTGGGAAGATACCTTGTGGGGGAAGAAAGCAAAGGCCAAATATAAAAGTAAAGCCAAAGGGATACACAAACACCAGGAGCTGGGGAAAGATTTTCCCACTATAGTTAATGTATATGTAGTCTGTGTTTCATTTGGGTTTATTTGTTTTAGTAGCAACAACATCTAAGTACTTGGTGTCTGTCAATAGAACAGATCCAAACTGTCAATATTATTTAATGCCCTAATAAGAAAGACTTCTCTTTTTAAAATCCAACACTGACACAAGTTTTGACATGGGGGATGACTTTAAAATACAAGTATAATGGGTCTGCCAAAAAGATAGCTTATCATTATATTTCATCTGGCCACATAATAAGAACGTCAATGTGTGAATCACCTTGCTGCAACTTGTCTGCCAATGGTGCATTCAGATCATACAGTATTATAAATCATTTCCAAGACACAGTTTGTCAATAGCTTCAACAATAACAAAACATTGTCTCTCTGCAATTTTCAAATTCATTTCTATTATCTCTAGCAGACAGGCAAGTAGACAGACGCAGCAAAGACAATTTCACAAATTCTCAGGCAGCCAAGCAGTGAGCCGTAGACTCAGAAAACTTCTTATTTCAGCAAGATATATAGGAAACTGGAGCTAAGTCATCAGAATTATGAACCTGCGCTGTTCTTACTTACCCACGCTGTCCAGTTTGTGGATAATTGACCTCTGAAACTTTCTGAGTGGGACAGCCCATGAAGAAGATTGGTACACAAAGGAGGGTGGAAATGGTCAGCATAATTATGGAGAAACGTGGGATGGCCTTCAGAGAAAGACCTGTCCTTTTCATGACCACCCCACCTAGTAGCATTCCCACTGCAACTGATGGCAGATTCACAGCACCTGGGGGACAGTATAAGGCTTAGTAAGCTCCAATTGAAGATGGCAACCATGGATACATAGCAAATAAAAACAAAGTGCTTTCCTGTGTTCATCCTCTTCCTCCAATAAAGGTTTCCTATATCCCTCTGACAACTGGTACGGATATGAACCATGGCCAGAAACATAAAAATCTCATTCTGGAAAATATCTGTTTGTGTTAGCTGTAGTTGTAACAATGTACCTCTGGTATGGTAGAGATTGAGTCAGGCTCTTATATCACTTAATGAATGTTAAGAAAATGCCTCTACTCTCATAATACTTCCTTTGCCATTGCCAAAACAGACATTTGGTGCAATGAGATATGGAAACTGACAAGTCAAACGGTATTTCATAAAACAACCAAAACTATGCTACAGAGGAAACAAAGGCCTTTAGCATTCACCTCTGAAGCACTTATTGTGTTTGGTCGTATGCTGGTAGGCATGCTTTAACAACAGTCTGCCCATCAATAAGCACAGTAGTTGCACAGTGACCATCCTGTTAATCTTATAAGGATGAACAAAATAAACCATTTAAAAAAAGCTTTTTGGCAAACAGTCATCAAATAAGTTGAATAATACCTTCTGAGTTATCTGTCCAATGACATCAACAGATTTTGCAGGGGCATATAATCTTTAGTTCACTCAATGGACTTAATGCACATCAAGTCATTAATCATGCCTTGCCTTATTTAACATGATATCTATCCATCTATCTATCTATCTATCTATCTATCTATCTATCTATCTATCTATCTATCTATCCATCCATCCATCCATCCATCCATCCATCCATCCATCCATCCATATATACATCCATCCATCCATCCACCTATACATCCATCCATCCATCTATATATCCATCCATCCATCCATACATACATCCATCTATCCATCCATCCATCCATACATCCATCCATACATCCATACATCCATACTTCCATACATCCATCCATCCATCCATACATCCATACATCCATCCATCCATACACCCATCCATACATCCATCCATCCATCCATCCATACATCCATCCATACATACATACATACATCCATCCATCCATCCATC
>OMLC01097984.1:0-12609 GCA_900302585.1 Regalecus glesne
CTGCCCCATCAGGGGTCTCCACAGCAGATCATCATCTCCATCTCTTCCTGTCCTCTACATCTTCCTCTGTCTCACCAGCCACCTGCATGTCCTCCCTCACCACATCATAAACCTCCTCTTTGGTCTTCCTCTTCTCCTCTAGCCTGGCCGCTCCATATTCAGCATCCTTCTCCCAGTATACCAGCATCCTTCTCCCAGTATACCAGCATCCTTCTCCCACTATACCAGCATCTCTCCTCCACACATGTCCAGACCATCTCAGTCTGGTCTCTCTGGCTTTGTCTCCAAACCCTCCACCCTGAGCTGTTCCTCTGATATACTGGTTCCTGATCTGGTCCTTCTTCATCACTCCCAATGTAAATCTCAGCATCTTCACCTCCAGCTCCACCTCCTGTCTGTCTGTCAGTGTTACTGTCTCCACACCAGACCACATAGCTGGTCTCACCACCATCTGTAGACCTTCCCTTTCCCTCTGCCGGTACCCTTCTGTCACATAACTTCTCACCTCATCAGCTGCCAAGTCTCCAGATGATTGTCTGAATCATGAAACATGCTTATACTGCATAAGATTGAGAGAGATCACTTAAATTATTATATATACATGTATAAAGCATTAGGTATAGCAGGATAAGGCATAGAATAAGTAAAGACAAGAACAAACATCAATCAAATCAAGTGTAAAAAGCATTCTTGGTGCATATGTGATCATCAGTCAAATATACTACACAGACGGTAATAAGACATTGCAGAGATGGTAAGGTTTTACTCTTTAGTGTGTGTATTTGTGGTTTTTACACATTTCCAACAATCTGTCCCTCATCAGGCTGCGTTTCTTCAACCAGCTGGAGGATGAGCTGCAGGCACACCAGCATGAAGAGCAGTGGCTCAGGGACAAAGGCCAGCAGCTGGCCCAGAGAGACACAGAGCTGGCTGGGGAGGTGCTGAGGGAGATCAGCATCGTGGAGACCACCTGGGTTGACACCAAGAGACTCATTACGGACAGGTAACCCAGGAAAAAAGAGAGGGTCTATTAACAGAGAGAGGGGAAAGTGAATGCCCCCAAACCAAATCAGATGAGACTGGGTCTGGTCACCAGTATGTATAGCCACTTCACAACAGTATAATGTAAGACACGCGTGCTATGCGGGCCCTGGTATGAAGACCGCAGTGCACTGGTACTGTGCCATGGAGGGCCATGTGGATACTGGTTTTATTTAAAGCAGCATCACACCAACTGATTTCACTGATGAACCACCTTCAACCAGACAAGAGAGGATCAGTCAGTGGAATCAGCTGCTGCATGCACATGCCTGGGTACCACTGCTATCAAGCACCCAGCCAGGAACCTGATCAAGATTCTGCACAGATGTGTTTGGCTCATTAACTCACACATGATTAATTTATTCACACACTTTGTCTCCTCATACACAAAACTCATCAGCATCCCATAATTAAACATTGAAATAATTAATTTGTGGGAACCTAATACCATTCTGCAGCATTGTAAGATAGCGTCAGATGTACTATTAGCTCCCCCTTCTCTGTCCTGGGATGGTGAGGAGAAAACTACCAACAGAGCCACAGTGGTTCAATATTAGAGCACCTGCCTCCAATTTGGCTGTTGTGAGTTCAATCCCGTAGTGGGGCATGTGATGTGAGGCATGCAATGTCCAGCGCTTTGAGTAGTCGCTAGACTAGAAAAAGGGCCATAGACAAATTAGTACATTTACCATGCATGGTGGGTAAGGGTGGGTATGTTGCCGTCAGCTCAGACTGAAGATGTCTCGTGTGTGAGTGACAAGATGTCTCTCTCCATAATATGCTGTGTCCACATGGACTGACTCACCTCTACTCTGATGGGACTGGAGTTCTCGGCTTCTTCTAACCCTTAGAACAGGATGGCTATTACTTGAGCTCCTCTTTATAGCTCATATGTTAGCGATTTTTGAGTGTGTTTATTGCTTACCTTTTCTTAAACACGTTCAGTGAAAATGGATTGATTGAATTGAGTTCCCTCTTTTTCTCTTCTTTCTGCTTCTTGTTTCATGCTGTGCTTTGTGATGATGTAACTCTGTGTGTAGGAGGGTTGTCTTCTCCTTCTCAACCACTAAATTGTCCCAGTGAGAGGGGAAAGAGGCCCGGTTTGGCTCAGGTTAGAGTTTCTTCCCTCTGTTATGTGTACGGAAGATCGAGCCTAACCTTAAGTTAAAGGCAGATTTCACATGAACACGGAGTTACCTGCTCTGCTAGTTAAGCAGAATGTGCTTGGTCAGAGAATCACAGAGAGAGAGGTCCATCTTTATATGTCACGTTGAGTCCCCATGCTGTGGGGGTCGACACAGAGGATGTGAATGTAGTAGGAACTGCATGAATAGAGCAAGTATTGCCTGTTAAACAGTAACCGTTGAGGACAGGTTCTCGTCTTGAGCATGTTAAAATCAAAGAAATAGAAGTAGCTCATTAATGGTTTTAAAGTTCCTCATGTCAGTCTATGTTCACTTCTCATGCAGTAGGTTGCATTGAGCGTTTCATCGGGCATCTGCATTAATTGGTTCTCGTATTAAATCTGACAGGCAGGACCACTGCAGTTTTCTTGTGGAACTGAGTCGAGATTACCAAAACCTAAAGGCCTCCATCAGCTGTGTCATGGAGAGCAGCGAGCAAGTTCTTCAGATAAACTGGACTCTGAAAGACCATGAAGAAACCAGGAGGTCATTGTCCAAGGTCAGAACCAACAGCACACTCTCCCCCCATGCCTTCAGATATTTACACTGTTGACGAATAGCACAAATGTTGACCTTCTACCACCACCGATCATCTGATTGTCGTCTTCGGAGTCGTCTGTTGTGATGAACATCTGTTCATCCTATTGGTGTATGATTGGTAAATCTGCACATTTATATGTATAATATGTTTTTTTATTCTTTTAATCCTGTGAAAACTTTGGTTTTACCTCTTTTACAGTTATTTTTTTTATTACTTTGCCTTGACTGCTGCTAGCTTAGCCAGGTTTGTCGTAGCCTGGTGGCTAGGCTAGTCAGTCACTTTTTCTGTGGGTTTCAAGCAGTTTTACTTTTGGATTAAACGCCTCTCTGTCCCTGGTTGCACGCTTCCTAGCCAGTTGAATTCCTAGACAAACTGAGGATATATTAACAGGTGGGGGTCACCTTCTCATTTGTCCTTGAGATTGAGGGTGAGTTAACCTCTACTGAGCTGCTCATCCTGGCCTTTCTAAAGGGGCAGACTGACCTCAGCTCCCAGTTAGCCTCACTGGAGCGTCCTGATGCCATTGATTTGGATGGCTAAACTATCAGAAAGCCATATTGGCCTACTGTTGTCTGGCAGGGTGGCAGTGTCCCTCTCTCCCTCTCTTCCCTGACCCGACAGTTGACGAGGATACCCCCCCCCTGCTGTCAAATTCCTTTATGACGCTGGTGGACCTGACTGACAACAGATGATCTTCTGGCACGGACCAGCCCCCAAGAGCCTCTCGAGGGGTCAAGCAGTCAGGTCCCTCTTCTCGTAACTGCAAAGCTCTCAGGTGACATCTCCCATGAGGAAGTAGTCCCATGTGGCGGACCCCCCTACTGCTGAATGGTGCTACAACACTGGGTTGCACACAATCCCATTGGTCATGGCCAACCGGGCTGACTGTTTTGGCCCCATCCCAAGGTCCACCCTCACTGACCCACGTGAACTCCATGAGGCTTAGGGCTGTCCCAATGCCAAGTCAGACGTCTGTGTTTATGTGTTTTTTTCTAATGTTCCGTCTGCAGCATGAGGTGTTGAAGGGCGAGATGATGGTGAAACAGCAACAGTTCGATCAGCTTTCCAGCAAAGGGAAGCAGCTGCTGAATGAACTGAAAAACATCCCGGATTTTGATTCCCAGCCCATGAGGACAGAAGTGGAAACCTTATTAGATTTGTGGCTGGATGTGAGTCTGACTTACAATGTGCCATTGAAATGTCAAACCCAATACATTATAGTATTTATACCCCCAAAACCACTTTAGAATGTACACTGTCCTGTGGGGGAAGATGCCCAATGGTTGTGTTGTTTTAGTAAGGACATGATAAAGGCATTGGTGAGTTTGATCATACTTTAAATGAAAATGAAATTCAATACAGTGCATGTTTCAATGAATTATTCTGAACTGTATTAGTGTGTGAGGAGAAATACTCGTATCGGGGACTTTTCCATATCTTTACCTTGAGCCACGATGCATCGATGACAGGGACATTAAGCATTACACAAAAAAGGCTCAAGTTGGTAACTAATATTGTTGCTATGATTTACACACACACACACACACACACACACACACACACACACACACACACACATGAAAACACACATGCATATAAAAAGCTCTACTATTGTTATACTGACATTCAAAAGGTACCAACAGCTCTTCTATAACCACACATGTTTTATTGTTTCTACATAAACGTTTTGGGCGTGATGGCTTTCATCAGCAGCCAGAAACACAATAAAACATAGTTTTGTGTTTTCTTAGGTTTCTGGGAAGGTAGATGGGAACATTGAGAGTCTGAGCCAGAGTCTGGCATTGTGGGATGAGGTGGGTAAAATCACTGAAGACATCGAGAGCTGGACGAGTAGCTGTGTATTGGAACTCAATGAGAACTTCAGCAACCTCAACCATAGTCACCAGATGTTTTCCAGGCTCTCTACCTTACAGGTGAACAAAATGTCCTCAATGTGCCCGTCCAGTTTGAGAGAATGGTGTTGAAGGCTCACTTAAATTGATTATTAGCCACGTCAGTCCTAATCAAACTCTTCTTCTTTGTTTATTTGACTGCTTTGGTAGCTACCTACACTGCCCGTCATGTAGCTGTCTCAAACTAACGAGTCACGTTAACGTTGGCATGTGTCTCATGTCTGTTAGGGGTTCTATGTCTTGCTTAAGGACACACGGAACAACTCGAATGACCATGACAAACACTTCAATGTCCATACTACTCTCATTCAGTTCCTATGGTTTCCACGTGAGCAGATTGATGTTCATGTTATGGAAGTGTGGTATATAAAGCTAGTTTTCTTTCTCAGCGTTGTCAAATCTGAGAAAAATCCCCCCTCTGCTGTTCGCCTCTGCCCGTTAGATGACCTTATGAGTCATATTGGACTATCACACCATTTGTGATAATGGCAAATGCTCACCCTACTTTTGATGAGGCGTACATTAGTCTGGATGTGACTGACTGTGAAATGGATGTAAATAACTCTGTTCCCATATTTCTACAGACAGAAATCAATGAGAAAGTAAAGCAACTGGAAAGCCTTCACACAAAAGTGTTGGAACTGAATCACCACAGTCAAAGTGAGGAGACTCCTGCTAAACTGCAGGTAAACCCATATTTGTTGATGAATGCCTCATTTCATGGTACATAATGATAATTATTGTTATTCCCTTATCACTCCCGCAAGGGGAAATGTGCAATTCTCTGTATTTAGCCCATCCTGTTCTATAGGAGCAGTGAGCAGCCACCATGTGGCACAGCTAGGTGTTCAGTGTCTTTCTCAAGGACACTTCAACATGCTTTTTGTAGGATCAGTGATCGAACCTGCGACCTACTGATCAGCAGACAACCTCTCTATCCACTTAGTTTTGCCAACCTCAACAGGATATGTTAACTAAATAAGAGGCAGGGAGCGACAGTAGCTCAGTAGTAGACTACACACACCAGGAACTGATAATCCAGGCATTGTGGGTTTGATCCCACCACAGGGCATCAGAAAGGGAATTTGGTCTTAATCCCCAACACTCCATCTTATTCCGTGTCCACCCCTAGTCTATTTTTGCCTGTCACTAATCGTGACAGGCAAAAATAGACTTCCTACTAATGAAATGCGAGACAATAGCCTGGTGCTGCAATGAGGAGACAGATAGCAGAATACATGATGGATTTCTGTCCTGTGTTGTGTCAGGTGCTGGAGGCTGATCTGAAAAAGAAAATCCATATAGTTGAGAAACTGAGTGAGCAGACCAGAGGAAACCTCAGAGACATCAACACTCAACGCAAACAGCTGGAGGACTACATCTCCCAGATGTCTGCGTGGCTGAAAAGTATGGAGGACTCGCTCATTTCCTCCCCGACTGGATCCAATCCTGAGGACATCTGCAGAGTGAAGGTGAGATGTGAAATAACAATGTCATGATTTTTCTATCTGTAAACGGATTTAAGGAAAACCATCACATCTGGACACTAAGCAGTATAGTGATGAACTCAGCATAAATCAATGCAACATGACAATGCAAGGAAAGAGTTTCCCAGATTAAGGAAAACTTTAGGAATCCATTTGACCTTTTGGCTGTGGAGACAATTGTTGAATTTCACTCTGATGATAAATGAGGATCGAGGTAAAGAATACTGTATTGTCACAATTGAACATGTTCATGAACAGGAAGACAAAGCCATGGCACCACAGTGCGCCCCTCATCTGAAAGTGCTCACCCTTTATACGTTGGAGCAAAACTGTCAAGTCGTGCTCATTTAAACAAGTCTTGAGTTATGGCCACAGTGGTATGACGCAACATGCAAGTGTACTGGTAAAGAAAGGTTCCAGGAGGCATACAACCGTCAACCAGTACTACAATGCTAAATCTAAATTTCCAACTAGAGTTTTGTCTAAATGACAGGATCTCCAGAAAGAGCTGCAGAATCAGCAGGGTAGTATCGACTCCACCCGCGAGAGCCTCAATACGCTGTGCAGGAAATATCCATCTGAAGAGCTCTCCAGCTTGGGGTCAGCTCTCACTGACCTCATTAAGAGTTATGAGTCCATCAACCAGCTATCAGCCCGGACGCTTGCCTCCTTACAGCTCTGCCTGCAGCAGCACTTCAACGGTCAGAACCCTAACCGGCACACTGCACATAACATGACATGAGATGAGATGATGTTGTATGCAGGATGATAGACCACATCAAATGACTGAGAAGATCTTAGTTCTCTCTCGGTCGACTCTATCTCTTTGCCTATTTCTGTCCTGCTCTTTGTCTGTAACTCTCTCTCTCTCTCTGCAGACCTTGTTCAGGAGTTCCATCGGTGGCTTTCTGAGCAGAGGGAGATAGTGAAGGAGTGCTCTGACCGATCTGGAGACACTCTCATCGTAGAGCGCAAACTACAAAAACTAATGGTAGGGGCTAAAAACAAGAACACTTTACAGATCTGTACTGTGTATGGTCTGTATCCTCTGTCACTCTGTCCTGCTTAAAGAAAAGCCAAACATTCACCAGAAGATGATCTCTGAAGACAGTAGGGAGTATAAGTTGAGTTATTTACCTTGTTAAGACTTCCTCAGTCACATAATGTACCAACTCAACAATTTGTACCTAAAATAACCCCAGTTTATTTGACATGGAAATCAGGTCAGCTTAACTTCCTCTTAAACAGACATGTTTTTGGGGATTCTAATGCCAGGTCAGAGAGGGCAGACATGCAACATTCTGTCCTATGGTTTTTTCCCAGTCTAAATGTGCTTTGAATGAAGTTTACTGGCACCTTTAACTAGCAGCTGCTATCACCAAGGCCAGTTGTAGCTTTAGCTGTAGCCAGCATTGTTATTCATGTCCACCAGGGAGCGCTGGACCGTGTGGAGGAGGGCGAGGTGCGTCTCACTCAGGTGTGCGAGGAAGGGGAGAAGCTTCTCCTCCACCTCCCTAAGGCGAGCGGCGGGCAGGTCCAGCAACGGCTGTCCTCCATCCAGCAGGACTGGGACGGATTTGTGGAGCAGTGCCGACAGAACCAGCAGATTCTTGAAGACAGTGCCTCAATGATGAAGAGGTAGTGAGACTACTTTAACAGCATTCAAATGTCCAGCTGAGCACATAGTTCATTCAAAAGAAGTAGTGATTAACATTTTGACAGCCCATTTGTCTGAAAAACCTTTTGGAAACTGCTAAATGAACTGTGTTCAGGATCCCACTCATTAAGAATGGGAATGGATTTGCAGTTTGAAGTCAAACTATTGCAGTAATCAAACATAACCCCTGTAAAACTACAGCAGAACGGCTTCTATGCCCCACAGTGACGTGGGCTTTTACAACACTGTGCTCACTCATACACGTCTGCAGAGTGATGGCTGCTTGCTGTCTTTATCACACTGCCTGTGTTAAAATCTTCCGTCATAAAACTCAATTTTAAAATTACAAACTTCATGTGAAGTCCCTGTTATAATAATAAAATAATAATTCTTCCCTCATCAGTCCCACAAGGGGAGATTTGGATTTCTCTACATTTAAACCCATCCTATTGTATAGGAGCAGTGAGCTGCCACCAGGTGGCGCTCGGGGAGCAGTTAGGGGTTCAGTGTCTTGCTCAAGGACACCTCCAGGGATCAAACCTGTGACCTTCTGATTGGCAGACTACTGCTCTACCCACTGAGCTATGCTGGCCCTAATATTCACCATGTACTTCAGAATAGCTGCAGTGTCTTCACTGTGAGTACTATGGGTTGGACTGACACATTATTGACGGTCCACAGGTTTGAGAACAATCTGAAGAAGTTGAGGTTCTGGTTGGAGAACATGGAGAAGAGGATGACTGCCATCGTGCCCGAAGGTCGACAGCGGGGCTCTGAGAAGGCCCTGCTGGAGCAGGTGGAGAAATACCAGCAGGAAGTGGCCAAAGAGAGGTGAATACACTACCATGATGTGACCTTCACACTGAATAGAAAATCTTCTCAACACCTCCTCCTCCCCACTCAGTAGACTGGAAAACACTAAAGGATCAATCTGAGTTTTTTTACAACCTGGGTCTTATGTTCATGTAACCCGCATGACAAGGTGCCAGTCTGTGCTTGTGTGGGAACAGTCTGGGACTCTTAAGTTCTGAGGAGCTTGGTTATTGCTAGACCATAGTTCAGTGACTAAGCCCAAGACAACACACCACAATAAAAGGTTTCTTTTGGAATATAAAATGTATTTTAACAAAATACAAGTCATTCAATTCCGTCAGAAGTTGTTTCAATATCAGTTTAGAAGAGATTATTGCTATAATACCTATTTATTATTCTATCATGTTATTTCAATGTCCTTTTCTAATACTCTATTTCATATATATTATATATTCTTGTTTTTCTATTCTCCTATTCATATATCTGTTTATGGTTCTAATAATACTATGGGCTACATGTTTATTTAATCCTGTTCCGTAAAATGTATTATAGGTGAATGTTACTAAACACATTACTATGTTAAAATCATAGGGTATGTTAATAAACGCTATTCATATATGTCTAAACCATCCATTCATCCATCCATCCATCCATCCATCCATCCATCGTCAACCACTTATCCGGTGTCGGGTCATGGAAGTAGCAGTTTTCAGCCGGGAACTCCGAGCTCCCCTTTCCCTTCCGTAACATCCACCAGCTCTGACGGGGATCTCAAGGCGTTCCCAGGCCGGTGTGGAGATATGATCCCTCCCCCTGGTCCTCGGTCTACCCCGTGGGCTCCTCCTAACTGGATGTGCCTGAAAAACCTCATTTGGGAGGTGACCAGCTGGCATCCTTGGTAGATGTCTGAAGCAACTCAAGTGGCTCTTTTCTATTTGGAGGAGCATCGGCTCTACTCCCTCACGTATGTCTGAACTCTCCGAAGAACCATCCCCTGATGGTGGTGGAGAGGTTTGAGTGTCTCTATGAACCTGACGGCTGTGTTGTCTGGAGCCTGGTGCTCCTGGTAGAGTCTCTCATGGGAACCTGGTCTCAGGTGAGGGACTGGACTAGGAATGGTTCAAGAAGACCCCATGAAAGACCCAGGAAGACCTCACGAGCCCTCATCTGGAGCCAGGCCCGGAGGGAAGGACTGCTAGCGAGCGCCTAGTGGCCGAGCTCAGCCCAAAAAATAACAACGTGGACACTTCTCCATCTTGTGGACCACCATCTACAGGAAGAACCAGTGGGACCAGGTGCACTGCTAGACAGATAGCAGTGAAGACAAAGGGTCTCGGTGGACCAGACCCTTTGAAGAGAAGCTGCCATTAGGGATGTGGAAAACAAAAACCAGTCGGTATACAATTGCACGGCATACTTATTAATTCAATCTCTATCATAACAATGGCATATTTGCTAGATATGACTCGTGGATTTGATTGACAACAACAGCATCTTGCTGTCGAGGCAGTTTAGTCGATACCAGACGGTGTTATTAAATGTGTCCCCGTCTAGCTTGGTTGCTATGGCTTCCATGGACGCCATGGAGACTGAGTTTACTCCGTGGCTAACGACAACCAGAGCTTACAGGTTAGCTTATCAACAAGCATATTATTATATTAATATATCTAAAATTCCTACATTGAATTAATCCTATGGTCGATCTATGGATTGGGTGTCTTGACTGGTTTTGAAGCTCTGTGAATCATATTGAGAACTAGGAAGGGTCATCAATACACATTTAGCTGGGTTAGCTTAGGTTAGCACAACACATGAAAAATACTATTGCAAGGTCAAATAAAAAACACTTGCACACCAGGAATCCAGCGATTAATAAATGTCTAATCTTTTATGATGTCCAACAAGGTCTATGTTCATGAAGCAATTGATCTATATCTAGATAATAATGTTGTCTTGTTTTTAAGTGGCTTGGCTATCATACATATCATAGGTAATAATTGGCAGCTCACCAGGATTGAAGGTTTTCTGTGTTTAATTTCTGTTTTGATCGATGTGTTAGTTGTCTGTCCATATCAAATTTCAAGGGGCAGTTGTGTGTTGTTATTTGATAGTCTGAACGTTTTGTCTCCTGGCCCTCTGGGGGCCACCAGAGAATGATCAGTACATCACAAGGAGGAGTTGCCAATTCATGTGGGTTACACTCACATCAGTAATGATTTCATTTTACTCACCAGCTATATTTTGTGGCTTCCTGGACACAGGAGCACAGCTGATCTCAGCTCTATGTCTTATGGCACAAGTGGACAGGAGTGTCAGACACATCTCAACAAGTCCCTCTTAACCCACTTATCTGAACAGCATGTTTGGAGGTGCAGGTTAAAAGTGATGATGTGAAATGTCTGATATGACCAATGGTGGAGGATGGTGCTGATCCACTTGTAGTTCAACCTGCAGGAGTGAGCAGCAGCACATGACATGACATGACAACACTCAGGTGGTAGTGTCTGTACATACACTTGCTGGCCAGTGCCACAGAGAAGTCATAGATGGTGGACAGTCATGGACACAGTCTGACTGAGACCCTGGGGGATTGTTGGCTAAAGGACAGATTGAAGACTCCTATCACTTGTCCTATACGACACGGTCGTAAAGCTGAGACTAGCGCTGGTCCCCTGTCCACAGTCTACTGAACAAAGTTGCTGAACAAATTGAGATAGTAAATGATATGGAAAATGGAAAAACTATGAAAATAAGACCCGGGTAGTAAAAATCCAGAACTACCCTTCAAGCCCCATATCTTCAATTGAGGGGAAAAAAACAACTAAAGAAAAAGTTCCAGTCACCACAGCATCTTTATGTAGGGTGGTGCTAATCTCCCACTAAGACCTTTGTGTTCAACCTCTCCATGTGTCATCTTTGCTTGCATCAATGCTGGTCTTTTCATCCACCCAGGGACTTGTTTGAGCATCTCTGCCAGGAGGGCCAGGCATTGAATGAGGGCGGGCGAGGTGACGGCAGTGAGACGCGGGTCTCTGCACAGCTGCAGTCACAGCATCAGGCACTTCTGCGACGTGTCCAGGAGAGGCTGCGGTGCTGCCAGCTCAGCCTGCAGGAGCAGCAGCTCTTCGAAGAGACGCTGCAGACCACATGGAGCTGGTTCAACGGAGTCCAGGACCGCCTGGCTGCTCTCAACAGTACCATCGGCAACAGGGAGACCCTGGAGAAGAGACTGGGACTCGTACAGGTATCAGTTATCTTTTTAGAAATCCATCCATCCATTGTCAACTGCTTATCTGAAATCGGGTCGCGGGGGAACTGGAGCCTTTCTCCATTCTCATTGGGCGAAAGGTGGGGTACACCCTGTATAGGTTGCCAGTCTATCACAGGGCCTTTTAGAAATGAGAAAAATATTTCCCATCCCCTTCTTAAAGTGTAACTCAGCATGAAAAGTCAAAATCACTTTATTTAGCACACGTATGTACAAAGGAATTTGACCTGCAGACGTTTGTGGATTCGTTCCCACTGCTGGATGTCCAGAAAGGGCATTCAGCCATAATCCCCCATGCTCAGGTAAATGTGAGGCATGTCTTGTGGAGTGCTGTGTGTGGTTGCTAGCAGAGATGTCCAAAGTGATCCAGTAGGAGTCGCTGTGGGTGCAGGTCTTTGTTCCAACCAAGCACTTCCACACCTGGTTCTATTTGTCAACCAATCGTCTTTGCTAAGGACCTTGATCAGTAGAAGAAACACATGTGAGTCTACTGATCAACGTCCTTAGCAAACAGAACTGATTGACTAATAGAATCAGGTGTGGAAGTGCTTGGTTGGAACAAAGACCTGCACCCACAGCGACTCCTACTGGATCACTTTGGACATCCCTGGTTGCTAGACATGAAAAGTTAATAAAAATGATATCAAATGATTAACAAAATAGAAATATAATCAATAATAGCACTGATAAATGGTAATGATAATA
>OMLC01097989.1:0-10961 GCA_900302585.1 Regalecus glesne
GATTCCCTTATCAGTCCCGCAAGGGGAAATTTGGATTTCTCTGCATTTTTGACCCAACCTACTGTATAGGAGCAGTGAGCTGCCAACATATGGCGCTCGGGGAGCAGTTAGGGGTTAAGTGTCTTGCTCAAGGACACCTCGACATGCTATATGCAGGAGCGGGGATCGATCCTGCAACCTTCCGATTGCCAGACGGCCGCTCTACCCACTGAGCTATGCCGCCCCTATATATACATACATATATATACATACTTATATATATATACATATATATAATATATATATATATATATATATATTATATATATATATATATATGTGTGTGTGTGTGTGCGTGCGTGCGTGCGTGCGTGCGTGTGTGGATGGATGGATAGAGGGAGAGAGAGACAGAGAGAGAGAAAACTGAATTGTCTTATTGCCACATGACCAAGGCCAGTGAATTTGTTCTTAATTTAATCCATCCTATTTTACAGGAGCAGAGCATAAACATGGCACTCGGGGAGAAAATAGGGGGTTCAATGTCTTTCTCAAAGTCTAATGCCAATAGCAGAAGACACTCTAAAAAAGCCCATTCTATGTTTTAAAATGATATTTTTCACTCAGTCATCATCATCAAATCAGATCAGAGACCGAATATTTTATTTTACTTTTAGGATCACTGTAGGGGTGGCATGGGTAGAGTGGCCGTCTGGTAATCAGATGGATGAATGTTCAAGCCCCCCAGAGAGGTGTGTTGAAGTGTGCTCGAGTAAGACACTGTTCCCCATATTGCTCTGCCCTGTGATAGACTGGCTACCCTTCAAGGGTGTATCCCACCTTTCGCCCAATGAGAACTGAAATAGGGTCCAGTTCCCCCCTCGCGACCTGATTTCGGATAAGCGTTTGACAATGGATGGATGTGGGCTTCAATTTTTAGTTTCAAGTTGTGCGATCCATGAGGCTTTGCCTCCGCTATAAGTTTTAGTTTTTAGTTCATTTTTGAAGGGCTCATCTGTAGCTTTGCACATTGATGTCACTATTCGATGTGCCGCGCCAGATTATAGCTTCAATCTCATTTGCATCTGCAGTCCCTGCATGTCTTTTTTTTTTTGATGATGGGAGGAAACTGCAGCACCCGGAAGAAACCAATGCAGACAGGGAGAGAACATATAAACTCCACACAGAAAATACCTGGGACAGGTTTCTAATCAGGGCCTTATTGCTGTACGGCAACAGTGCTAACCACTGCACCAACAGCCTCCCCAAAACACAGAATAATAAAGAACGGCTGTTGTAGTAAATTATCTCAAGGACACGGTCGGTATTCAAAATCAACACATATCATAATACATATCATGGCCTCTGAATCATGACACGTCGTGTCATGAGGTCGTAGGCAAAACTCAGCCCTGGTGTATGACCCTAACCTGGCATCTACAGAGTATGAATGAACACTGTGACTGCTGATCGAAGGAATTCTCGCTTCCTCATCATCAGATTCAAAAAGGCACGGCCAGATGTGAATGCTTCTTTCAACAAGAGGGGAAATGAGATGTCAATCAGCATCAGACTGCCACCAGCAAATTAAATGTTTTAAGGTGGTGCCCAAGGTGGCCAATCGGGTATCAGGAATGTCAAGCGCCACCCTCTACACCCATTTGCCTCCATCTGTATGTTGATAAAGCAGCTTGATGGATTTGATTACACCTTGCTATTATTTGAGTACCATGGCAGTAGCATAGCAGTGCTTCATAGCCTTGACCTGGGTTGTACCAGAATAAATCAATGATATTACCCAATGAGCAATTAGACCGTCATTCAGACCGTTATTGTACATCCTGGTGTTTTTATTGAGATCTCCAAAGTTAAAAATGGTGTAAAGCATATGCAGGAACACATGCAACCCACTTATATAGGGATAAAATTGAACGTTAATGTGAGGCAAAACACAAAAGTGAAGGAATTAAAGTGCATTTTATTTTGAAGCAGACCCATGTCCTCTGCATGCTCACTGGGGAAAATAGCAATCAAGTCAAATGTGGTCTTAAATCTGTCAGCAGTCAGCCTCAGTCTGATGAACAGGAGGAAGACTGATCACAAAAAGAGGTGAATCTGTTCAGCTGGATCAGAAGTTTGGAAGGAAGACTGATATTCAACTGCCACCTGCTGGGGTAAATAGTGCATCACAAATGGATGCAGAGTACAGCAGGGCTAACCATGCCAGATATTTTTGCAATGGTGTTGATGGGCAAATATTGAGTGCAAACCGCAGAGGAATTATGTTGCGTTTCCGGATTGGAAAAGGAATTGGAACAGACTAATTCTTATGATTGTATTTTTCACGATCACTAGCCGTGTCACAGGGGCTCTTCAATTTCTTCCCAAATTTGGTTCCCTCGAATGCAAGTCTGACCCACTATTTGATTGAAATATAAAAATCAACGCAAGACACAAAATTAACATTTTAATTGCCATGAATACGGCTATAGCAATATATATAAAACACATAGTGATATAGAAATAAGCTACTTACAAACAAATTGCATGAGACCAATGGATCAAGATTTTTTAAAAATAATAACAATAATTATTCAATCCATCTATGCATCAATCGTCAACCGCTTATTTGTATCTATTTCTATTCCATTGCAACATCAACTAGCAATAATTATGTTATTATAATTGCTATTTAATAAAAATGAATTAGCTAGATTGATCAATGATTAATGGTTTCATATACAAGAAACCATTATTTGTTTTGGTCATCATGTAGTTTCTGTTTAGGAGTTTGTCTGTAAGTCAGCTTAGACCAAAGACGTCAACTGTAAGAGTGATAAAATGTTTTTATCCATAAACCTTGCCTCCTGATTCATCTTTTTATGATATCCTTACCTGGATTATTGAGCATCCATAAAGATATATTACTAGTTACTTTACATTACTGTCTGTGTAGAGTATTGCTTTAAATACTAAATGGTCTTATTTTTATATAACACCTTTATAGTCTATTGAACATTTAAAGCACTTCATCTTATAATGCTTCATGTTTACGTGGCATGGGGATTAAGGCCGGATGCACTTCTCTTGATGCCTTGTGGTGGGAATGAACCAGTTATGCCTCACATGGAGACGTCTGCTCTACTGCCGAGTCACCGCAGCCCCCCTGACTCCATCCATCCATCCATCATCACCTGCTTATCCAGAGCCAGGTTGCTGAGGTAGATTTCGCAGATTGCAGCTGGGAACCACAGATTTTCCTTTCCATGCAACATCCACTAGCTCTGATTGGGGGATCTCAAGGCGTTCCCAGGCCAGTGTGGAGATATAATCCCTCCATCTGGTCCTTGGTCTACCCCGTGGCCTTCTCCCAGCTGGACGTGTCTGGAAAACCTCTTTTGGGAGGTGATCAGGTGGCATCCTTACTAGATGCCCCAACCACCTCAACTGGCTCCTTTCTATTTGTAGGACCAGTGGCTCTACTCTGAGTCCCTCACGTATGTCTGAGCTTCTCACCCTATCTCTAAGGGAGACACCAGACATCCTCCTAAGAAACCTCATCTTAGCTGCTTGTATCTGTGATCTTGTTCTTTCAGTCATGACCCAGCTTTCATGGCCATAGGAGAGAGTGGGCACAAACATTGACCGGTAGACCTTCTGGCTCAGCTCTCTCTTGGTAACAATGGTTTGGTAAAGGGAACACAATACTGCTCCAGCAGCTCCAATTCTCTGGTCCAACTCATGCTCCATTCTCCCCTCACTTGAGAACAAGACCCCCAGATACTTGAACTCCCTCACTTGGGGTAAGGACTCATTCCCTACTCGGATTGGACAAACCTCTGGTGTCCTGCTTAGAACCATGGTCTCATATTTAGAGGTACTAATCCTCATTCCAGCTGCTTCACACTCAGCTGCAAACCGATCCAGTGAGTGTTGGAGGTCAGAGACCGATGATGTCATCAGAATCACATCATCTGCAAAAAGCAGTCATTTAATCCTCAGCCCAATGAATTGCAACCCCTCTCCTCCATGACTACACCTGGAGATCCTAACCATGAATATCACATCTTGGGAGTTGTGGTCACGGCGCTTATTTATTTCTGTTGTATGCTACTGTACTGTTGTCCGCTTCACACTCGCTGAGGTTTTAAAATGTCCCATAAATTTGTTAGGAAACGGTGAAAAAGCACAGCCCTAGCTTTAAAAAAAAGTTCTTGCCCAGAGAACACTGTATATGAAAGCCACAAGGAAGAGCTTGTTGATGATGAGACTTAGGAATGAGATGACACCAGATGTCAGACCTACTGGAATACCGGGTGAGGAACAGGCAGAAGAAAACAAGGATGGGTGGTCAAAGAGTCCGAAAGAATTTCCAGATTTTGATAGCAGAAAGCTTCAAGAGGATATGATAAGCAATGCTATGGTGATGCTGAAATGCACATCGTATGAAGAACAATGGATACGAGTTGTTGAAATAAGGTTCTGTTCATGTGATATTTGTCAAGCCCAACATGGAAGCTAAGGAAGTGTGTTCTTGGTGAAACTGAAGGCGCTAGCATCCATGAAAAGAGTTGGATACAATGTTTGTCTACCTTGACCAAGATAAAGGTGTGTGTGTGTGGTGTACACAATATAATTGCCAAGTTGGTTAAGGGGGTTGCTGCAGACTAATTACTGCTCTCTCATACACATTGTTGGATTTTCTTAACATCGACTTATAAAAGATACCAAAGGATCTGCCATGTACTCATAGGCCAAAAATGGAAAACTCCTTCAGCTGCAGGAAAACCAACAAGGGAGAGGCATTAAAGTTTGAAGATCTTTGCTTTGAAAAGGCCATTGGAGCAAAAGTAGCGAGCCCCTTGTTAATAGAACAAGAGAAACATGTTGTGCCAGTACTCCATATGCCTTGAGAACAGGAAGGGGTGAATTGAATAGATTGACAAAGAAACCAAAGGGAAGCTGGAAAAGAATCACCTTTTTGTGATGCCATTGAATTAAAAAAACTTCCAGCCCTGTTATTCCTTTACAACCTCATAGTCCAGTCCCCTGGAATTATTAAGAAACACGGTTTTATTGTAGAAGAGCAGCATTACATTGAAAAGCTATGTATAAACTTGTAAAAGCAAATACAATTTGAGTTACACAAGACTTTCCCCAAGACATGTTCAATAAAGTTATTCAAAAAGTAGGAATTTCCGTTGAAGACTCCATCAATGTGCATGGACACTATGGGACAAAGTGAGGTAGCTCTTTGATACTTCGTAAGATTGAAAATAATGATATCTTACTTGTTTGGTAGAATAATGAACAGGAGGGAAAAAAGCTACATCCAAAAAGCACTGTTGATGCAAATCTGACTAATTTTAAGTTAGTTCCGTCTACAATTAAATGGGGCCTTGATGATAAAGAACATGCAATATGTCAAATTGTAAGTTGGTGCTGTTAAAAAGTGTGTCCTCTTGGTATCTGACCTACTCTTCAATGTTGTCTTCATTCCTGAGTCGTTCCTCTTCAACAATCTGCTTTTTGTGGCTTTCATGTGCACTGTTCCCTGGGCAAGAGCTTTTAAAAAAACTAGAGTTCTGCTTTTTCCTGTTTTCTAACACATTTTTGGGCAAATGAGACATTTTAAAGCATCAGTAAGCGTGTGACATAATGATACAGTGCCAAGTAACGGAAATAAACAAGCAACATGATCACACCTCCCGAGGTGCATTGCGTGCTAACCAGTCATTGACATAATTATGGGTATGGACTATTCCATTGCTTCTTAATGAGCAGCGATGCCGTGTTTACTAGCCATGTTGTCGGTCAGCCGACTAATCACTTAAGTAACTTAAGTGACATCATTAGTCACCTTCTAATGGCCCAATCATTTTAAACTGAGCATTCAGTCAAGGACATTTGCATTTAGGGCTATTAGGGTTGTTATAGCTCAGTGTGTCGAGTGATCATCTGACAGTCAGAGGGTTTCAGGTTCAATCCCTGGTCCTGCAGAAAGCCTGTCAAGGTGTCCTTGAGCAAGACACTGAACCCCTAATCTGCTCCCCGAGCACCATATGGTGGCTGCTCACTGCTCTTATACAATAGGATGGGTTAAATTGCAAATTTCCCCATTGTGGGACTGATGAGGGAACATACAATAAAAATAAATGAATAATTACCTTGATGGCATCTCGGTGACAGGACGGAGTGATTGGAAACCCTGAGCAAGGCCATGGCACAGCTGCATCATGGTCCCACTGGCATCTCCCAGATGAAAGCATTGGTACAAAGCTACTTTTGAGGCCAAAGTTAGAGTTTGACATGTCATGAACATCAAAACATGCCAGCACCCACTCCAATCTACCCCTGGGAGTGGCAAAGTAAGCCTTTGCAGATATTGCATATTTATTATGCTGGGGCTTTTATGGGTCACATGTTTTTTTTAATTTTATCTTAAGTGTTACCTTTTCCAAATGTAAATAAGTACACCAACATTAGTTATCAAAATTGCCTGTTTGCGGAAGAGTTTTTACAGTTAAGGATTACCCAAGATGATTTTGTTTGATAAAGGCTCATGTTTTGTGAGTGAAGAATTTGACAAATTAACGCAGAAAAAGGCATTGAACAAATCAGCTCGGATACATATCACGCTTCTTTTAAATTTCTGTCAGGCTTCAAGTTCCTGGTATTAACTGCCACAGAGGACCTCTCATGGGCTGACAGCACCTCAGCAGTGGTAGGTCAAATAAAACAATGTTTATATTTTGTGAGAAGGCTAAGGAAAGCCAACATTTCCAAAAAAGCTGCTTGTCAACTTATAAAGATCCACCTGAGAGAGCAGCCTAACAAATTGCATGACAACCATGTACAACAGCAGCACCAAACGGACAAAAAACAACCTTGTGTGTTGTGAAAACAGCACAGGACATTTTTGGCATCGAGTTGCCTTCACTAGAACAACTTCACAGCATTTGCTGGGTGAGGAGGACAAAGAACATTATTAGACATTACTCACCCTGGACACCATCTGTTTCAACTCCTCCCATCAAGTAGGTTCTTCAGCTCAATCTACACTTAAACAGACTGAAGAATAGCTTTGTCCCAAAAGTTGTGATGTTAATGAACTGCTTATCCACTCCTCAGGTATCCTATTTTAAAGATTGTGTTGCAGTCTATAAAAAAAAAATCCACTGCCATCTCCTAAACACCCCTATAGATACTTCAACTGGGCCAGCCACCTTTCCACTCCTCATAGCTGCCCCCACTTCCTCCTTGTTAATCCACCACATTTCCTGATGCACTGTACCTACATCATCCAACATTCTTTCTCATTTTCTTCATTCATCAGCCCCTCAAAGTACTCCTTCCTCATTACAAGACTCCTCATTTGTCAGCACATTTCCATCCCTATCCTTCATTCCATTGCCCTAATCTGCTGCACACCCTTCCCAGCTCGGTCCCTCTGCCTAGCTAATTGGCACAAGTCTTTTTCTCCTTTCTTAGTGTCCAACCTCTCATACAACTCACCATATGAATTTCCCTTCACAAAGCAAATATACTACTTAATACTATTGTTAGTGCCAACAAATTTTTATTACTGCTAAAAATGCTGATATCCATCTACCTACCTATCAATATATCAACACCCGGTCTAGCCTGGCAGCACTGATTATGTTCCCTAAAATCTTTACCAGGGTTTGCAGTTTTACGTTTTTATTCTCCAAGCTTCAAATCAAATCATTTCAACCTGGGTAAAGTGATTGAAGATTGTAAATATGATTCTTCACTTGTCCGGTCACTTTTCACTGAGCTAGGAAAGAAGATAATGTCGTCAAGATCCTTTTCCTGACTCTTGGTGACAGGTTGGTCCATCGGAACCTCATTCCGTCAACCTCTGCCTCCTGCCCAGACTAGCCTTCATGGTCTGCAAAGGGAGGCTACACACTCTATAGTGCAACTAGCTACATGTACACAGAGTCCAAGTTAATACAATTAGCAAATATTCCCATGTGTGACTAATAAATGAATAGCTTATCTTTTGCTCTTCACATAGATGGCCTCTTTGACTCCTGGTTCAAACCAGCATTCCTCTTCATCAAGGATGTGCAAATCCTCATCCTTGACAGAGTGGCCAATTTTTGACAGTGTTTTCGGGTCTGAAAGCAACCGAGACATGATGTTTAAAAAAATTACACATTTCAACTGTTCCAGAACTCCCATCACATAAGGAATCACTACTATCTTTGAGGACCATCCCTGAACCAAGGGGGTGGGGGATGATTTGAGTATATCTGTTGCCATCTTAAAATCCTGTAAGTGCAACCATTTCCCAATCCTCTATGAATCCAATCCCCCCCAGTAGAACAAACCCAATATATGAACAACATCAATATACCAGCTAATGAAAAAATAAGTGTAATTTCTCTGTCCATACTATATATAATGTTAATATTTCTCCCCTTGTTAAATTGTCTGCCTCTCCTACTATGCTTTCCACTTTGCTGCTGTAACATTGTAATTTCCCCCTGTGGGACTAATAAAGGAATATCTCATCTCTCTTATCTTAATATAACACATTGCCATTGTAACTAGTTAATTGTTATGAAAATTTACATATGAAACCGATCTTTAGGTTTAGGTCCTTATGCCACTGTATTGTTTATAAGGGTATGGATAGCTGCAGTCGGTTTAGACTAAAGAGATCCCTTTGATGAGTGAGGAACTGTATCTTTTTACTTGGATAACAGAGCACGCATAAAAGCAGTAGAACTACACATTTTTACACAAAGCTTTTCGGGTAAGAGTCAAAAGCATTGGGTAAAACAACTATAATTAGAAGATTTATTAATCGTGGAAATTGAAGACATATAAAACACTGAATAAGAGGAAAATTTAAGACAGTTAAAAACACTGAATAAGTTAAAAACGCAAGATAACAGGAAATAAAAACGGTACAGGCCATAGAAGATGAACAAGATTAAAATATAAACGACAAAGTAAATGGAGGTTCTTAAATCATGCGCACACACGCATACAGTTTTTCACAGGAATAGGCAGCATTAAATGCTCAGCCTTTTTTAGCAATTGCTTTTGATCTTCTCGAGTCTTTTTCTCAGTTCATCCAGGGTTGTGGTAGGGGCTGGGCTGGGGTCAACTTGTCGGTATGGCTCCTGCGATTGGTGGTTGAGAAGGAGATGGGAAAGTTTATTGTGGACTACATCAGTAGAGGAGGGATGACCAGAAGGAAGTAACAGCAGGGGGGACCCAGTGGGCTCTTCTGTTCCTCCTTCATGCTAATGGGGGGGGGAGTTTCAGGAAACAGAAAGCTTGTAAACATTTTGTCTTCACCACCGCAGTTTTTTTATTTTGTATAAAGTATAAAATAATCCTCATTACTCCTGTGCATGCAGCACCACCAATTTTTAAAGTGGTCTTCTGTCCATCTCTAATACTTTTCAAACAGAGTTGCTAAAGTATTGGTGGGGTAACTATGTGCACATTAGATTGCACATCCCCAAAGCTTCTCCGTTCAATATAACAAAACACCCCTTACTTTCATTTTGTTCTCCAAGCCACGGATTTCTCGGAGCCTCTTCAGTTTCCCTTGGTGAACAAATGGTTTCACATCCAGCTTCTCAGGGATGGTACTTGAGCCAAGGAAACCTTTTAAGGACCATAAGACCATTGGGTACATGAGTATTTTTTAAGCAATTCTGCTCCATTCTCAGTCCATGTTGGTCAAAACTTATAAGCACCACATCAGTGACATCTAGCTGCTTCTACAATTAAAATGTAACTTCAACAAATTTAAATTTTTCTTCTACTTGATAACAAAAGTACAATGGTGAAATCAGATTTGAAAGCCGGCATGATGTATTATAAGCAATGCATTTTAAAAACACTATGTAGAAAAAAATAGACTAGAAGCATATAAAAAAACAGCAGATCAGAGTGATGGGTTTTTGAGTATCATAAAGATAACTACACTTAACCCAGTCTGGGGATGCACAAGCCAGTGCATTCTTAGTGCCAGTCCAAAACCAGATAAATGAGGAGTGTTGTATCAGAAAGGGTATCCACGATAAAACTTTTACCAAATCAAATATCAGATTCCCAAATAAATCCGATTCCCATTCTAGATCAGTTTAGCCCTGGGTTTCCAGCAACCATGCCACTGGTATTGTTGGCCAGCAGGGTGCTGATGGAAAGTATGCTAGTGTTGGGTGAACAAGAAGGAGAGGAGGAAGCCTCGTTCAGAGGCAGCAAGAGAGGAGGAAGAGTAGGAGTGTGGAAGTGAGTCAGAACTTTGAGTGTTGGAGCAATGACTGGTAAAGGGAAATAACTGGGTGATATACCTGAAAGCCAAGTTATTGGCTGATAAAGATAAATAGTACACACACACACAAACACATACCTGTGATGGCAGCTGTGTTTTTGTTATCCAGATTATTATTGATCTGACGGAGAGCCCTGAGTCTCTCTATGTAGTTAAAAGGTCTGAACTCCTCTGAGCTGGTTGGTGAGGCCGTAGACAACTCTGGGAAGAAGAATGAAAATGTATTCAAAGTATAGAAGAGTTGGCAGTACAGTTGTCTTGTCGTAAGATCAGAACACGTTTCTGCTTGAGTACATTAAAATGATACTGCTTTGCATCAAAGAGATCGGGTCTCTGGGTTAACATAACTCGGAAAGTCTTAAAGAGACAAACAACATCAACTTGTGTGTTGACCATACATGTGGGTTCTGATTTTGAGTGAGTCAACTTATGTAATCCTAAATCACAATTTGGTCCCAGAGGGCTTTACACCATTCCCATGAACCTTCAATTTGGAGGAAAGACCCCACTAACAAGGAAGGATGACTGATAGAGTGAGTGATATTATTAAACCCAAGTAGCCGAAACAGCACAATACAACAGACAAAACAAATCAAAGAACAATTAAAATCAAACAACAACAACTGGATGTATAACCAAAATAAACATACCACAAACAAGC
>OMLC01097991.1:0-20128 GCA_900302585.1 Regalecus glesne
TGTAGATGGTGGAGACTGTAGAGTCCTGGTCTGTAGATGGTGGAGACTGTAGAGTCCTGGTCTGTAGATGGTGGAGACTGTAGAGTCCTGGTCTGTAGATGGTGGAGACTGTAGAGTCCTGGTCTGTAGATGGTGGAGACTGTAGAGTCCTGGTCTGTAGATGGTGGAGACTGTAGAGTCCTGGCCTGTAGATGGTGGAGACTGTAGAGTCCTGGTCTGTAGATGGTGGAGACTGTAGAGTCCTGGCCTGACGTGTTGGCTCTCCTGTGTTGTTCCATCCTCTTAGCCAGCGTCTGTCTGGTCTCCCTGATGGACAAGTCACTGTAGTCCTCCTGGCATTTAACATCAGCCACTACATGACTCTGTTGGGGTCAGGGACCTGGTCCTTGGGGTGGACCAACTTTTGATGCAGTGTGTTTTGGGGTTTGAAAGCCACTGAGAGGTGGTGTTGCCCAATCCTCTGTGGATAGCACACATGGCTATTTTAACTCTGGTTAATGGTCACTGGAATTGGAACATGAAACCATCATTGTCTTCAGACACCTCTTGTCAGCTCGTGCTAGTAAACTTTGACACCACAGTGTTGATTGTTATTTTGCAATTCCATCAATGGGCTTCTTTTCCTCCCCCAACTCAAGTCTGACCACCTGGATGAGCGCTGAATGGCTGCGGCTGGCAGCAGCATGAACACTTTGCAACGTCCATATTATGGAGAAGAAACCATCCAACTAGTTGGCACAAGCACTCTCCTTTGTGACATGAATGTTTTTTTTAAGGGTTTGTAATTTCTCAAAACCATGCCCACCTTAAACAGTCCCTTTGGTCTGCAATGTCTGTGGCTAAACTAAACACAGCAGGGACAGTGTGGAGGGCTGCATGCAGCATGGAGCCTGCAGATGTAGGCACTGTGTGTGCAGACCAAACGTTCAGTGGGAAGCTGTAACCTCTTACTGCTGATCATCAAACCATCTGTTGGGTCTGTCTGACGCAGGCAACCGGACAAGTGTGAAGCAGCAGCCTAGAGACCTGGGCTGGGAAAGAGCCGGGGGTGACTTGAACTTTACATCTGAAAGCTCACAGTTAGGGGCGGCACAGCTCAGTGGGTAGAGCGTTTGTCTGGGGATCAGAAGGTTCCAGGTTCGAGCCTTGGTCCCGTATAAAGCATGTTGAAGTGTCCTTGAGCAAAACACAGAACCCCTAACTGCTCCCCAGGTGCCACATTGTGGCTGCTCACTGCTCCTACACAATAGAAAGGGTCAAATGCAGAGAATTACAAATTTCCCCTTATGGGACTGATATGGGATAAATTATTATTATTATGATCTACTGATTTTAGTAAATCCACAAATCCCAAAGCTATGACCATGAGGGGTCCACTTTTACATCCAACATTCAAGCCTTTTGTTGTGAGGTGGACTTGGACTTAGATGGAGCTTGGGGGATTAAGGCTGGATGCCCTTCCTGAGGCCCGGTGGTGAATTCAATCCCACAGCCTCTGGCTTATCCTGAAGCATGCTCGACCACTGAGCTGCCACCGTATCTCAAAGGTATGGCCATGCACAGGCTTATTTAGACACCATCAAAAAGTTGTGACTCTGATTTCCTACAGCCACCTCAGATCTGAACTCTTTTCTCATTTGAAATGACATCCATGGAGGTTCATGGAATAAACTCCAGATGTCAGAAGTTTGTGAGTACTGACACCGGCCTTGAATCCTTCTGTGGTTTCTGTTTGACAAAGCCACCGGGTTTCCCCAAAGTTCTGAGTGCACTCAGACTGGAACCATTCCTTTTAACAAGTCTGCTTACATGCTTGGAGGATGGGGTAAACTGAACAGTGTTATTCCTTTAGATGTGTTGCTGGTGGTTTTCCCCACCAGGCACTGACTGACTGGCACAGCTCGTCTCCACAGCCGGGACTTAAGAAGATGAACCTGTCATCTGCTTCTTGGCCTACCTTATGAGCAAGTTCTTCTGTGAGTGAAATCAAGGAAAGGAAGCAAAGCCACGTCACTTTGTTATTGCAGTCTTGCGTGACGTTTGCCTTCTTACACCTAAATACATTTTCCACATTGAACCCATCCTATTGTATAGGAGCAGAGGGCAGTTCCAGTGTCCCCCCAAGTTGGGGGTTCAGTGTCTTGCTCAAGGACACTTCAACATGCAGAAGTGGAAGTCTTGACATGCTACTCCAGAGTTTGATTCCTCTCTGCCTCATTGTTTTCTCAAAGTTTCCTCTGGTGCTTTATATTTGAATAAACCTCTTTAAGGAGAAGCACCAGCGAAGGGCAGAGTGGTAAATGCATGAGGATTGAACTAATCCAGTATCTCCAGTGATGTCCTTCAATCTTGGTCAGAACAAACCTGTTTCATGCATCATCAGCTACCAAGTGAGCCCAACAAACGTGGATACATACATCCTCAGCTTCTGTGCTTTACGTCGTGTTATGTACTTTATGTGCTCAACATCTGGGGGGGGCAGCGCATACACTAAGTGAATGATGTTGGCTATTTATAATGACAAAGTAGTTGTTTCTGTGTCTACAGCTGCTGGCCAGTTGGTTGACATTTTAGGTTTGCATTAAGTTCACTAATCTATCCATCTGGATAGATTTAGAAATAGATTTACCAGTAGTAAAATGTGCAACCCATGTTTATCAAAGAAACATTTTATTTGCAGACCTAAAGTGTGTGTGTGTGTGTGTGTGTGTGTGTGTGTGTGTGTGTTATTTTAATATTTTGCAGAATGCTGGAGTCATGGGTTTGATTTTGACGTCCTCATGTCTTTGGATAGTGAGATATTTGGCATGCTGGAGACAGACTCTAAAACCCCTCAGCTCCTCTTTCTCCCCTTTGTGAGAATGACCTTGCAGTGTAGAGTTATCACACCGGTCACAGGCCCTGTCCCCCACACGTGCATTTAGCTAGCATTTGAGTGGGAAATCCTCCGGCCTTGAGGTGATGTGGAACCTTGTGTTGAGGCTTACTTGTAAAATGTGTGCATTTTAAACATTGGAGGAGTGCATAAGGATGGAGATAAATCAGGTCAGCCGTTGTGCATCTGTGTGTGTTTTGTGTTTTTGTAGCCAAGTACACACACAACATGCACACAAGTGAGATGCTTGTCTTTCATGCAACACTGCACTTTCTGGAAGGCCAGAGTGATTTGATTTGAAGGGCGGTATCTACACGTGATTGGCTTTGATAGCAGGATGCATCACTCGGCACCCATTACATGATTTCAACAAATGGCAGCTTGTTTTTAAATGGCTGCCTCGTATCAGCAAGAGAATCTATAGAGAAGGGACGGGAAGGGACTGCTATTCTACAAAAACAACAACATCGTTTTCTGCCCTCTGTACCCAGCGTCTCCTGACGAGAGAGAGACTTTTGATTCATGGTCACTGGAACAGTGAAGGGCTATTCAAACACACAGTTTCACCTCTCCCCCTGAACCCGGCATTTCACCGACACTCAGAAGAAGTTGGAGAGTAAACGCCCATCACATGATCTGTCCCTCACACAGATGTTTTCAGGAAAACAGTTTGGTCTGGCTGAGAAGGGGCAGTGCTCATTGTCTTCCCTCCTGTGTCTGAGTGGAGATGGCATCCAAGCCATTATGCAATGAGAGAGAGAGAGAGAGAGAGAGAGAGAGAGAGACAGAGAGAGAGAGAGACAGAGAGAGAGAGAGAGAGAGAGAGAGAGAGAGAGAGAGAGAGACAGAGAGAGAGAGAGAGAGAGAGAGAGAGAGAGAGAGAGAGAGAGAGAGAGAGGAGGGGCTGTTCTCTGTGGCTGTTCTTGCTGTGTTGTAATTTGAGGCTCCAGGCGGTGATCGAACAGTTAATTAGAAAACTGCAGATGGATTCAGTGGTGGCAGAATCTAGAGGATGATCTCTCCTCATGTCCCAACGCTCTATTTCCCCAGCAAGTTGATGTTTGGGATGGAGCAGGAACTTATAGTCTATTGAACGGTCCAAGAGAACACAGAGACCAGCTTTCCTTCCCTCTGCCCCACAATTGACAATGGCGACTTTCTTTGGATCCTCTGAACCAACCTCTGCTTGTTTTTACTGATAAGCCAATGGAAAGCATCCTCATCAGAGGCGGGGCAAATGTTCCAGGGCAAATCGGTCACTTCTGAATCCGTTTCCAACTGTTGACATTTCTTAGCCAGAGTCTCGAGCCAGAAAGGGTTGAGGGTTCCCTCAACAATGAACACACTACGTTCATTCCCGAGCCCTTAACCTTACTGTTACCCATCAGAACCACAAGACTAAACTTAACCTCAAATCAAAGTCATAGCTCGGGAGAAAAGAAGGGTTCCCAGCTGGATCCCCAGCTGGATCCCCAGCTGGATCCCCAGCTGGATCCCCAGCTGCTTCAGAAAGCGTGTTGAAGTGTCTATGAGCAAGACACTGAACCCCTAACTGCCCCCCAGGTGCTGCAGCAGCCCACTGCTCCTATACCATAGGACAATAGGACAGGTTAGATGCAGAGGACAAGTTTCACTGTAAGAGCAGAATGACCTTTCCTGCAGAACCGAAGGCTGTAAGAACTATGCTCACTCTGCAAAGATCCATCCTCAGTCTGATGCTTCAAAACTCAAGCTGGTGGAGGAAGCACACAGACACGTCAGAGCCACCCTGCCCTGCGTTCAGTTTCAAAATGGCTGTGAAGCAGAACAAGTGATGTCATTCTGAGAAAAGAAAGGAAGGCCTCAGTCCAGACTAATCAGAGAGAAGTGGCCAAATCAGGGTCAGCTCTCCACCAGCAGCTTACGTAAAGAGCCTCACTGCTACCAATTCACCAAAAGCCCATCAGCTTGTGCCAGGTCAACATGGAAATGTTCGGGTTATAGTAACTGTAGGAGGATCTGTCACGGTATCAATCATATCTGACTACATTCACAGAAGGAAGCAGCTTTTAGAGAACTGTGGCTCATCAAATCAAACCGTTTGAAGCACATTTCCACAGTTTGGGAGGATTTGACTCCTAGGTTCTCATTAGCTTTAATTTCTACAACAAAACTACGTATCAGAACATGACGGCCCAGATTTCCTCCCCAATACTTCCAGGGAAACCGGATGAACGATGAGCCTAGCAGTCCTTCATTCTTTGAATCCTTCATTCCTTCTGCGGTGGGGTTGCTCGATGCTGAAGTTTTAAGTGAGAGCCATGTAAGATAGGATAAGATATTCCTTTATTAGTCGCACGGGGGGAAATAAACGTAACGTTATGGGAGCTGGGATGGGCCTTTTGTTTGCTTTTACCCTCAGATTGGCTCCTCGCATAAGCCCGCGTTAATCAGCCAATCTGAGGGTGTTTGAGTTTGTCGCTGAATGCTGCAGTACTTTATAGACTGATGTCAATCAGGCTTTTGTGTTGTGAGTGTTTCGCCTGCTTCCTCATGTGAGCCTGTGTGTACGGGGCCACCCCAGGGTGCCAGGGTGTGTTTGCTGCTTCTGTTCCATGTGCTGATATGTTGTCTCTGTCATGCTGCTGCTTGGCTGAGACTTTTAAGTGTTATCTGTGGACTGGGTAGTCTGTAGTACTGAATGAATAACGTCGATCAAGCTGCATCTATGTCCGTGTCCACTGCCACAGCACGGGGACTAATGGTGATGAGCAAAATGGACCTGTCAAGGTCGTCTGAGTCTGGTGTGCAGCTTAGTACGTGACACGGAACCTTTTTAACTCTGGCAGGTTGGATTTAATTATCTTATTTAGAGCATTTTATGTGAAGGCATCCATGTTTCCCCTGAGTCAAGTCAGTTTCATTAGTATAGCCCAACATCACCAGTTGGCTTCAGGGAGGCTTTGCAGCCATATCACACCCTGTCCTTAGACCCTGACCCCGAGTCCTTAGATGACTTCAGGATGAGAATGGTTTTAATACACGAGGAGGACTGGACACCTGTGTGTTTACCTCTGTCAGTATGGATTTTACACATGTGCCTAAAAGAAACTTTTCCTTTTTCAGCAAAAGAACAGCAAAGGCAAAAAGGCTGGCAGGACACAGAAAAACCTCAACCACCATGGAGATGAAAGTATCGGTAAGTGTGTCAGGCTGGCTGACTGTTAACTGCACAGCTTCATTCGGCTTCCTGCTCGTGTTTCTACTTCCTATAAAGTTCTGACAGGCAGGATTCTGCTCTCACCTGGAAGTGATATTGATCTCCAATGGCGAAACTAAGCTAGGTCTGTCCCTCAATCATGATAAGGCAAGTGCAACACTTAAAAGTCTGAGTTTCCAGCTAACAAAGATTATCCAAGATTATCTACATGCGTATCTAGGTTTCAAGTTGCCATGGCAACACATCAGCAAGGCTCGCTGCACACTGTTTCGCAATGTTTCTGAAAGTCCTGACTTCATGGTCGCAATGGCCTTAAGACACTTTCAATATGAACTCTGTCACCGTCCATCTTTGTAAAACCACTCTGGATGACATGAATTCAGGACAGGCTTCCCTGGGCCTTCTGTGCCCTCCCACCAGTGTTTTTGTGTTTACTGTGAAAGCTGCCGTCTGCTGTTCTGTGAGGTGTAAAGGAAGTAGTGAGGTGGTGGAGCTGTGACTGGTGTGTCACTGTCTCTCATTATTTTTCTGTCAATTTCCATCACAATCTTCTTTCCTCTAGTAATATACATCCATCTGTGTGTGTCTGCAGAGGTGGGCAGAACCAGCTAGTGTGTCTTAGGTGTGTTTTGGGCTAAATGTGCTTGTGATTGAGCCTGTGACACTGGAGGTCAAGCTGGTATTAGTTTGCATGGCTCTGAATGAGAATGTAGAAGAAACCCCACGTTAGTGGCTATGGACCAAAACATGCCTGCCAACTGATTCTGCTGTCATTGTCTTGGGTGGTCTCATTCTGTTAATTCTTGTGTTTTCCTTCATTTGATTATTGTGTCTCCCCAACAGTCATGAACCAGCTGACTTAAAGCCCCACTCACCTCCAGATTAGATAACAGCTGAAATGCACACTGCCACATGGCGGTGATAAGTCAATGTGAATTGCAGTGAGTGTTAGTTGTCATCCAAAGTGTTTTACAGCAAGCGTTATGGCAGACTAAGCTCCAGTTCCTTTATTTAAGATCATAAGCAAACCACAGCAAGCAGGACAAAGGTCAGAGCAACATGAGCCTGAGACCAGAGACCTGGCTGTGAGCAGGAATGATGGTGCACAACAGCCCTGACAAAGGCAGGGTGAGAGGGACGCAGAGACACCTCTGGGAAGGAGGTGTCTTGTTGGTATGTCTGTCTGACAGATCATGGGGAGCAACTGCTGCAGACATCTGGTTTGATGGTATGACTCACAGTTGACTGGAAGTCAAGACATATGCCATCATTTCCTTTCATTTGCAACCATATTGCACAGTTTAACAGTCAGGGATGGACTGTTCACTTGGGATGGAATGAGCAAGGACATGCTGCTGTGATCCTTTGCAGAACCAGAGCAATGTTTTGGGTGTAGCCTGTCATGACAGTGACAGGCTACACTGTTGAAAATAAGAGTCTCCCTCAAAGACTCCTCTGAGCTCTAACACTAATCTATTAGCCCGTTAACTGCGTAGCGGTTAACCCTCAGATGGGAGGACACGGCCATACAGCTGATGGTTCTGTTGGGCTCCAATCTGTGATTCCAGCTCTGTAGAAAGCCACGGAACCCTTCGTAAGACGTTTCCTAAGAAACACTCTAATCCATTAGCAGCAGTAATCAGGCTGCTGTGGGCCACAGCCAAAACAACAAAAGCCTTTTGGCTTTAATACCCTGAACTCTCTGCACTCCCAACTCACCGCACATGCATGGCAGCTTGGTTTTTAAAAAGACTGCTCCAACTTGGACGTGTAATAATTTGATTTAAATCACAGCTCAATGCAGTTACATGTGTTGTTTACAGAGCATAAGTCAACTTTGGGTCCTTTATTTGCATCATCCCGAATCTCAGAGAAACAGATAGACTGGGTATAACACAGCAGAGGGGTCCTCTGTTCCCAGACCCTTGACTCTGCTGTAGTGGCCGATGCAGCAGCTAATCATAGGTCATTTATTTTGACCCTCCCTATAAATGTCCTCACCCCAACTCAGTTCTTTTTTAGATGAGACACACAGAGAGAGACGGAGAGAGACAGACAGAGAGACTATTTAAAGGCATTCAGCGTTCTGACAGAGGTGGTGCATCTGATAATGGAATGATGGCGTGGGTTCTTGAATCAACCTTTGGAGTTGAGGGCAGCACTAAATTGGCTTCACTGTCGTTTAAACATGTGTGTTGATAATGGCTTATGACAGCCTTTCCTCCTCACTCTTTACTTCATTTAGTTTTCTATATTTTTGTTTTTTTATCATCTTTATTTATTGGGACTTCTCATATGAAGTGCATTGCTTTGTATGAGCTTTACCATTAGAATAGTTCAACTTGAACCCTGTGTTGACTTTAGATTTTAGATTCCCTTATTAGTCCTGCAAGGGGAAACGTGGATTTCTCTGCATTTTCACCCATCCTATTGTATAGGAGCAGTGAGGTGCCACCATATAGTGTTCGGGGAGCAGTTAGGGGTTCAGTGTCTTGCTAAAGGACACCTCAACATGCTTCCTGCAGGACCGGGGATCAAACCTACAACCTTCCGATCACCAGACTACTCTACTCGCTGAGCTATGCCGCCCCTTGCCTGTGCTTCCATCTTTTCTTTCATGCATTCCTGTCTGTGTCCATCTTCCCACCTGTTCGTTCCATTATCCATCCTCAGGTAAAGCACTCGCAGAGGATAACATCTGTCTGGAAAAGCAGCTGGAGAGATTTGAGTGGCAGCTGAGGATTCTGAGAGAAGTGCTTACAGCCAATGGGAGTGACCAAAGGGTGGAGCTACTGAAAGAGCATGCCCATGAGGAGCTGTGCGCCCTGGTCCAGGGCATTGCCAATGAGGTAAGGACAGAGAAGCTAAATGAACGTCTGGTTTTCACAGGTTTAGAAAGTTCATCTGGTTCCTCAGCTTTGATGACTGCCTGTCTTTCTGTCTTAACATGAACAAAACCATCAAATCAATTAAAAAAGATTCCCTTGTACTCTAGTCTTAAAGGGAAAGTGTTTTTCCCTCTATAGTTTAAGGCCAAATCAAGTGATGGGTATCAGAACTGTTTAAATTGACTGGGCACTGAGCATGCTGGGATAGCTCAGTAGTAGAGTGCACACTATGGTAACTGACAAGCCAGAGGTTGTGGGTTTGAACCCACCATAGGACATCAGGAAGGGCATCCAGCCTTGGTCCCCCAAGCTCCCTCTAAGTCCGTGTCCAGCCCAAACATGGGGATTGATGGTGACACATTAAAAGGGTATATAAGAACAAGTCCATTTACATTTACCCCTCATTAAACAAGCTAGCATTCACCTACTGCCGCATACCCAAGGTATGATGCAATCCTTCCTTCCCCTAGTAACATCCATTACAAGTAGCCAGTTGAGGCTAGCTGGCTCAGTACTGGATAAGTTCACATGGTCCTGCTACCCATTATGTGGTTTGACTCCCAATGAGAGGAAAACGGGGCTAAGGTTAAAACAACTGGAGTTTGGATTTAAAGTCATTTTGACAAGAAAGGATAACAAGCCACGAAGTGAAGCATTTATTGATATGTTGTTTCCAGGCTCATATCTTAAGCTTCTATGTCAGTGAACTCTAACCATCTGTCATCAATGCCACTGACGACGCTGTTTGTCATTCCAGCCAAACACCTAAGGCAGCTGAATGCAAAGCCTGGTGACTGTTTGGTGACATCCGCTGTTTAGGTGGTCGGTTGGACTTAAACGTCTTGGTTTTTTACTCAGACCTGCCTGCTTCTGCTCTAAGCTAGCTTGATCTCGCTTACTGCCGTTGCACCTGAGGATTTTCTGAGGACGTGTTGGGACAGGAAGAAACAGATGGAGGGGAAATGAAACCTGACGTCAGGCAGAAAACCACACAGCTGTCAATAGTGCTAAACGAGTCATGCATGCTTTTCCATTGTGCAGATTTAACCAGTTCAACTAGTTGAGAGCCGAGATGGCAACAGAGACAAAGCTTATGAAGTTAATAGAATGAATAATGAAAGTCAACTTCAAGGTGACTTTTAGGCAAGTCAACCTAACTTTCATATGGTGCACTGGAGCTGTACAGTGGCCTACAGAAGAAAGTGGCTGTACTCAGAGTCACTTGGAATCTTCTTGCTGGTAACTAACTGAGTGAGAGTCGAATAGAAAAGACTAAAAGTGGAGTTTCCTGCCCGTGTAGATCCATGCTTCTCCCACGATCTACATTCTAATGGCATTCCAAGTAATGCCCTTAATTGGTGAAGTGAGCCTGATTGGTTCTGAGTTTGTTGTGTATGGGAGGCCTGCCAGTCAAGTTATTAATAGTCTGAATATCAGCACTGAGTCTATCTTTAAACCTGCCTGGCATGGCTCCAGGGCCGCCAACCTACCCAGGCCTGTTCAGGATGGATGCTGGGAAGCCAAACGAACATCAGTTCAGCAAAGTGAACAACACTTTATCTTAAAGAGTTTGGTTTACCGGGCCCATGAGTCACGGCAGCTGCCATGTTGGATTTCTGACCTTACATAAGATGACAAAGAAAAGGCAGCGACTTGAGATGAGAGAAGGGCTGACCTCTGTGGCTGAATCTGTTACTCCATATCTGTCATGGTCTAGAACATGTTCTGCTTCAGAATAATTATATAGACTATAAACACTGACGGCTTTCAACGTGAGCAGACGTTCTTCACTGAGGGGAAAACTACAGAAGTGGTGAGGGCAGTGAACCCACACTCCTCAGACATGTCCATGCCCTGCTACTTGGAATATGGGGAAAAGAAGGCAATCCCTGTGCAACCTGGGGATGAACTCTGTGTCTCCATTGTGAAGAGAGGGGGCAAAGCTGAGTGTGGAACCTGTTGTGTGTCCATCACAGATGAGGAAGTGCAGGCATGCTGGACACCTTTTATAAAGGCACACAAGCAGCTTGGCCTGACCAGTAATCTAACAAAGACTCATATCCCCTAGCAATCCCCACTCAACAGATGTATGCCTGTTCTTCCTCCATACATCCACAGAGACTACACCAGACTCTAAAGCGTGGAACAGCTCTCATAGGATGCTAGCATTCTCTCCTCCAGCATAGACAGTGAAATGCAGCATCCTCTCAGTTGGGCCAGCCAAGCCTTCTACACATTGACTTTAAGGGTTCATGAAAAGTGTGACCTTCAGGTCAGAAGTAAAGCTCTGGTGTCTAAAGCAGTAGTCCTGCCCACCTTGCTGTGTGGGTCAGACACCTGGACCACATAGAGCATACCAACAGGGATGCCTCAGGAAGATCCTTAAGATCAGCTGGTAGCTGATAAGTGAACAAACTTCAGCATCCTCAAGAAGGCCAACATGCCCACTGTAACTGCCACCATCACACACCACCAGATGAGATGGACTGGCCATGTCCTCCACAGGTCAGACTCTCACTTCCTGAAACAAGTCCTCCACTCTCAGCTCATGACAGGACACCGTGCCCCGGGAGGGCAGAAGAGGTCATGTAAAGGGAACATCAAGAGGTCTGGCCTCCACCTTAACACCTGGGAACCATCAGCAGAACGCAGGCAGGCCTGGAGACTGGCTGTCTGTGAAGGTGCTGGGTGCTATGACCATGACCTCACTGTGCTGCTGAAAACAAGCAGACTCAGAGGAGTTACAAAGATTTTCATTAGTCTGGTGTTTGAAAGTTTTCCATACAACTAACATTAAACTCCAATATAAAAAAGGCCGTGTACATACTGAGGCTGTAGTATGGTTGTTCAGACACAACCATGCATTTTGAATGCCCCCTACCTCACTCCTTTATTATATATCAGACTTATGGGAAACATAGATTTTTGTTGTGTGTGTGTAAAACATATAAAACTGTACCTAAAGTCTAAACCTCCATTTCAGGTTAAGACTGAAACCACTGCTGACCTGACCGCCCTCCACAAGCAGAGGAGTGAAATGGCAGCAGAAGAACAGAAGAGAAGCATAGAAGGTGAGGCCTGGACAGAGAAGAGCTTCTCCTAACACTGACATGACTGTGGTGGGGAAACCGAACTGCTGATGCTCTAAACTGTTGTCCAGAGAAATCTTTTGCTGTAGTCTTGCAGTTTTCATGCTGAATTCCCCCACATTAAGTAAGTAATGACAGAATGTAAGTATATAGATTTGATCCAAAGACAGTTTTCCGTGCCCATGCAAGCAACTAAAAACAAGGTCAGAACCAGAAATGCTATTTAAGGCCGTTTGAAAAGCACAGCATAGAAAATGGGGAAGCTAGTAACAGTTGCAGTTTGGGTTTGAAAGTGTTGTTTCCACATGATGTGGTCTGAAGTGACGGTGTGCATCTGGTGCAGAGCTGCAGAGCGTTCACAAGCAAGAGAAGGCGTTTCTGTCCCAGGAATTCCAGGCAGCCAATGATGTCTTGAAGGTAAACCTGTGACGTCTTCTGTTCTTACTGGGGGCAAAATGTGAAACCGCCAACAATGTGGAGAGTTGTGACTTGCCCTCAAAGTTCCTCCTATCGACATGTCGCTTACACCAACCAGTCACCAGTGTTTTCCTCAGATGGTGGATAGTTATAAGCAAACCTATGGGACACATCTGAAGGAGGCTGGCAGAATAATGGATTTAAGGGGTGTGTGTGGGGTGCTCTTGTCTCTGTCTGTCTCTATCTACCGAGTCTGTTTTTGCCAAACAAGCTGAAGTTGGACGAGTTGAACGCTGAGCTGCATGATTACAATGAACTGAAGAGGAAAGTCAAAGAATCTACATTCAAAAAGGACCTGCAGAGAAATATTCAGGTAGGAATGTCTGAGACGGGGTGGAGTGGCACATTGCCTGCAGGGAAATGTGTGTGTGGGAGCTTCTGGTTCACTACCGTAGATATCGGCATCTGGCTCTCAATCATTGTCCTGGCACTATCTTTCCATTTGTAATGCTCTCTTTCACTTCATTTCTCTTCCTCTGGTTCAGTTCTTGCCTTACATGCATGTTAAGCTTGGTAGCTCTGCTATCAGATTAACAAGACAGCCAAAGCCGGCCAGTACAGTCTCACACACCACCTTGAGTAAATAAAAATCATACAAGTCAAAGTAGAAAATGTTGGTTTTTCACTGACACATTTTTAGGGGCTCCTCCAATTTCAGGTTACATAAATATGATCTTTCTGTCCTATGGGATAGGTGTGAGTGTGTGTACGGCTGTTTTTGGCTGATGAAATTTGGTTATTGTATTATAGAGAAAATAATCTGTGTTTTATGCCTCCTAAGGCCTATGGTAGCCCAGGTGCATTCTGGGAGTCTGAACAGGAGTCCCTGCTGTTCGTCATAGAGATGAAAACTGAGCGTGTGCAGGAGCAGACCAGGAGGCTGCAGCAGATGCAATCTCTGGTAAGTTAACCTCAAAACCTGACACGTGACGCTTTCCGCCCCATACAACTAGCAGTGAACAGTGAGCTGCCCATGAACCAGCCATGAGACCCCCTTTATTTTCCTCTGTGGAGCTGTTCAGTGTCCAACAGAAGACTTATTTTGTACAAGTCCAAGTTTCTATTTTCTGAACTCTACACATGCAGGTGTCTGTGTGTGTGGAAGGCAGTTGTATTTGCAAAGCCCAATATTCAAATGTGCCTCAGCAGGCTTCACACAAACAGTTCTGTCCTTAGACCCACACGTGGGACGAGGAACAACTCCCTTAACATCTCTTTAACAAGAGACAAACCCTCACGTTGAGCCACAGGGGAAAGATCTCCCAAGACAGACAGACATGCAACGGATGTTCCGTTTCCAGAGTAAAACACAACTTACAGAACACAGCACAGAGAGCATTCCAGAGTTCTAATGGAACTACTACACATATGAAGAACATGGTGAGAAGGATGCCAAACCGTGTCAGTGTTGTCATTTTCACACCAGGATTCTGTCTAGGTTTCCAACTTATTGCTGCTTAAAGTGTTTTTCTACAGTAGCTGATTGATCCACAGTCACTGGCTTCCCGTCCAGCTATGATCTCTAGGAAGGAGAAAGTCATTTGAGTTTAGACATAGTTAGTAGAGCTCTTTCCTCCATGATTTTACTCAGAGTTTAGTCGTGACTGAACAGTAACATTCATCGTCTGTGTCTCCACCAGGAGGAGAAGAACTTGTTGTTGGAGGATCAGATGGTAAACATGCTGCAACAGAATGAAGACCTGAAGGTCCGGATAGACGGCTACCAGTCTCTCATCCAGTACGTCAAGAGCCACTACCTTACCTTAACAAATAGAATATCACTGCCTTAAAGGATTGAACATAATCTTGTGGTGCATTACGAGTGAAGCGTGTCCTTCATGATGATGACGGTGGCCTGACATGGAACTGAAACGGGTAACAAACGGCTCTGTAGGTACAACGAAAAGCACACTGGAACAAACTGAACAGCACCAACAGAGAACAGAGTTTTTTCTCTCCATTTTCACACGTCACCATCAGTCCCCATGTTGTGGGGTGGACACAGACTTAGATGGAGTTTAGAGGGTTAAGGCTGGATGTCCTTCCTGATGCACTGTGGTGGTTTTGAACTCACAGTATCTGGCTTTTCATTTCCTGATGCATGATCTCTACCACTGAGCTATCACAGCCCCTGCAAAAACTGAGACCGCAGAGTTTTTAAAGAAATATTCAGGGAGGCGAACCCAAAAGATGAATTGAAAAATGAAAAATAACTAAAATGAATCAGCTGACTTGTAAAAACTGGCTTTTATAAGTACGTTTGATGCTACTTCTGATGGCCAGTTTCAGTGCAGTATTCAGTCATGTGTACAGAAAAGAATGGCGGTCGGGCTGTAAAGAGACCTGGACTGACAACTCCTAGTTGAATTTACTAAATTGAATATAAGATAAATTTACTAAATTGAATAAAAGATAATGAAATAAGAATGAATGTGAACTAGAATTAAATTGATCAAACTCAATTGGAATGGAAAAGAACTGGGTTCAAACCGACGCAGCATCTTTTCCCCCATGACTAAAGGATTACAGGGCCACCGTTGGACAGCTTTGGTTCTTACCGATGGACACTCTGTTCACTTGTCCTATGCATGCTCAATAGTCCAGGTCAGTGAATTAAAAAAGGAGAATCAGTTGAAGTGGATCAGAAGTTTATTGAGAGAAGTCTCCTCTCTCCTCCAGGAGACATGTTGAGTCTGTTCAGCCTCACCCTGATCAACAACACAGGGATACCACAGCTGCTCATTGACTGGACATGCAGTGGTAATGAGGACTATTCACAGAGGACTCACTGTGTTGTTGATCAGGGTGGGGATGCTGCAGTCAGCTCAGACTCAACATGTCTCCTGGAGGAGAGAGGACACCTCTCTGGATAAACTTCTGATCCAGTTGAATTGCTTCACCTTTTTGTGATTCTGTTAACTTCTGTTCACAGCACCAGAAAATAGTTTACAAAGAAGGAATCCTAACACCGCTAAACCTTGTTTTTATTCCTGATGAACATGTGATCAATAAGATGACGTTAACAGCTGAGGACATGAGGGTCTGCTTCTTTCTTTAAATCTAATTCAGCTCCAAGCAGCAGTGCACATTTAAACACTATACACATTTGACTGAAGCCCATCAGTCTTCTGAAGCAGAGTAGAAGATGATTCCATCAAGCCTCTTGGTGTTCTGCGTGGTTTCTTCTATTCCAAGTCTCTTCTGGAGTTTGGTTTGTAGAATGTGTTGATCAGCAGTCAGCTCTGTAACTCCAATAAGAGATGAAAGTCAAGGTTTGCAGATGTGATTAGCCTAAGTGCTCAGACCTGTGAAACTCTGAAGCCAACATGAGACACACGTTTCATGATGAGGCTTTCCCATCTTCACAGTAATCTCATGTCTCAGGCAATGATCCTGCTTTAGCAAGAGAGTCATTCATGTTGGGCATTTTGTGTTCTCAGAAAACTGTCCAAAGAGCTGCATGAGCTGAAGGAGGGGCTGGACAGACAGACAGCCGTGGCTGAGAGGCTCTCTAAGGAAAAGGAGCAGCTGGTGTTCAAGCTGAGACACAGGGACTCCTACCCAACCATCCAGCTGTCCAGCATGGTGCCGGAGATGACGACACATTGACACCTCCGTCTGTTAGCATCCAGAAATCTCAGTGCCTCAGAAAGGACTGGAGACTTTCCTGTGCCTGCTATCAAGTGATGGTTCACCGGGTGTCTACTTAGATCTGGGGGGTGGGGGATGGAGAAAAGCCTTCACATATCCACAGAGTCAACTAACAAGCCTCCATGTGGCGGCGTTCACAAGCCATTTATAGGCAGTTTGCCATAAAAATCTTCTGGGGTTCTACCCAACTCCTAAAAGTCTGAAGCTGGTTTTAGAAGGCTGGTGTTTGATGGGTTCCATTTTTTTTAATTAACCAGTAGCCAGCTTTGGGGCTTTGAGATGAGAAGCATGTTTTCTCATTTTCCCTGAGAAGAACTTCTTTCTTTAGCAAAGGAGTTCCCCAAGGGGCCTTCCAAGTTCTGTGGTTTGAGGGTTCCACAAAGGGTTCCACTCTGTCAGTTGGTTAGTAGCCACATGATGTCCAAAAGGCCTTGAAAAGCAAATAGCTGTGAACTTTTCTTGTGCTGTACTCTACCAGCACACTCAGACCTACAAAACTGTGATGACCTAGTCCTATGCTGACCTGATGCCAAATGATTCTTTTTTCTGTAGTTAAGTTTAAATTGCCTTTGTTTGACTTTGTGCCTGTTGGAGTCAGATGACAACTGATACTGTACAACTGAGCTGACCTGCCGTGTTGTCCTGTGCTTGAGTTTTGCAGTCATTTCTACTGTAAAACATGAAATTTGTGTTCTCAATACTCCAGCTGAGGACCACTGTAGTAGTTTGAAAACATGACTCCAAATCATCAACTCTTCAGGCTATTTTTCTTAAACCATTTCTCAATGATGCCCATTGGTTTTTGAAACTATGCAAAGGGTTTTGAACAGGTTTCATAAACTCAGGGGTCCCAACATGTCTCAACATTCTTCACTCATATGGGACCATTGTCCACCTTTACCATCAGGCCACAGTGATAAACAGGACATGCTATATTTATGTATGTAGTAGTTCTACAAAAAAAATATCAGTGTACACGCGACATGAATTAACTACACAACTGTCAGTTTGAGTTGTATTTTGTTCTTTGAGATTATGTGAAGTGTTGACATTTTTCGCCAGTTTAGTCTTTTCAGAACAGAACAGTGAATCCATTTTGTGACATTCATATAACCAAAAACACCTCACTGTCCATGTTCTGACTCCTGTTGCACTTGCACTTTGACCAGTGTTTCACGAGCTTTTTAGTAGTCCTATGTAGTCATTCAGTCATGTAGCCTTTGCTACATGCAAAAATGTTTTAATCTCAATAAAAAGTTATGGAATAAAATTAGTTTTATTTTCACAAAATTTTCTATACTTGCTCAGTTCTATAAAAATAAAAAAAGATTCTCTCACCGGTCCCAGAAGGGGAAATTCTGCATTTAACCATCCTATTGTATAGGAGCAGTGAGCTGCCACTATGTGGCGCTCGGGGAGCAGTTAGGGGCTCAGTGTCTTGCTCAAGGACACCTTGACATGCTCTGCAGAACCGGGGATCGAACCTGTAACCTTACAATTGCCAGACGACCGCTCTACCCACTGAGCTATGACACCCCCAAAGCCTGTGTGAGAGAGGTCTGTTTTTCATGTCCCCATAAGTCCACGCGTTTTGGGGGTGGATCGAGACGGAGCTTGGTGGGTTTGAATCTGCAACATTTGACCCATCAATTCCCAAAGTGTGCGCTCTAACATACCAAATAGAAATGTATCAGATTTAGCTGCCATACTACTTTTTCCGTGACATAAATACTGCTTCATTCTACTAGTGACCTCATCACACACACACACACATGATGACCTTGGTTTTGGTCCCCTTTCAATTTGATCAACATGGCCAATCAGCATTTTTAGGAGTCATGGCTACAAAAGCTAGCTTCCAAAAATTTTACAATGCTGAAACTCTACTGTCCTGATTGATTAATGTAGTCTGAGCGTTTGGACAGAAATCCTCCTGGAAAAAAGCAAAAACAGGACTGACGGCTGGCTGCAGTCACAAAGACTGTTTTTATCCATGCAGCTGTATCTCACCTATTCATTTAATTTGCTATTTTCTGTCAGTAATGGTGGAGTACGCTCAGGTGGATCAGATGTGATGGAGGATCTTATTCAAATAAACTACTTGTGATATTCGAGCTTTTAGCTCATCCTGCTGCACTTTCACAGTCAGCACTATGGCCATTGGAGTGCAGACAAGGAATGCTGAGGAATCTGGCCACAAGAGGAATTAAGAGGAACACTGAAGAGATAGGCCACTAGAGGGCAGAATAAGAACAAGGGTTTCTGGGCAGCAACGAGTTCGCTCTCTGCCTGGTCACAGGTAAAACATCCAGTGCACAAAACAGAAACGTACAGCTTTATTGTGTTTCCTAAACACTTCAGGGAATTAGTCAAAAATAGAGAAGTATTAGAAGTTTTCTTGAGAGTCCGTGTGTACATATGCATGAAAATGAGCAACATGTGGAACTTTAGCTGGGAAGCTGTGGCTGTGTGAGAGAAAGAGAGACAGGCTCATTCTTAGCTAACGGAAGTCTTCACTAAGTCACTGGTTGTTTGACAACCTGGGACAATACCTGGCTAACGGTAGGTCAACCCCCTGTTGTCAATGCATTGACAGGTGTGTGTGAGTGTCTGTGTGTTGGCTAGCCACAGGTCACCACCCCTGCTGTCATGTCACAGCGTTCCCAGGCGTTTCACAGCCACCTGGCAGCACCTAGTGCAGGATGAGGGGGGGGTTACTATGAGAGAGAAGAAAAGAAATAGACTGACAATATAGATTAACTATCATCTGAAGCTCCACACCCTGAACAAAGTCTGAGCTCAAGAGAGACAGACAGAGAAAGACAGATAGATGGAGAGGGAGAGACCCTTTTCTCAGGCAAAGACCGCAGTTTAAATTCTTATGCATAGCAATAAATGTTACCGTACTGGAGTTACTCTTGTCAGCACTAGAGGGAGACAAACACCTCACTAGAAACAGAGTCACTTTCAGTGGAAGAAGTATGGCTGATTGATGGATTTGCTGAAATGATTTGATTTAGTTTTAGCATGTTAAAAAAGGAAATCATAAAAAGAAATCACGAATAATATTAAACGGAGTCAAACCATAAACTTACACAACAGGCTCAATAAACAAATGATCACAAACAAAAATCCCTTCTACTACTACCACTACTGCCACCACTACCACTACTACTACTACTACTGATACCACTACTACTACTACTACTACTACTACTACTACTACTACTACTACTACTACTACTACTACTACTACTACTACTACTACTACTACTACCACTACTACTACTACTGCTACCACTACTACCACTACTACTACCACCATTACTACTACCATCACCACCGCTACTACCACTACTACCAGTACTACTACTACTACTACTACTGCCACCACTACTACTACTACTACCACTACTACTACTACTACTACTACTACTACTACCACCACTACTACCACTACTACTACTGCTACTACTACTACTACTACTACTACTACTACTACTACTACTACTACTACTACTACTACTACTACTACTACTACTACTACTACTACTACTACTACTACTACTACTACTACTACTACCACTACTACTACTACTACTACTACTTCTACTACTACTACTACTGCTACTACTGCTACTGCTGCTACTACTACTACTGCTACTACTACTACTACTACTGCTACTACTACTACTACTACTACTACTACTACTACCACCATTACTACTACCATCACCACCGCTACTACAACTACTACTAGTACTACTACTGCAACCAGTACTACCACTACTACCAGTACTACTACTACTACTACCACTACTACTACTACTACTACTACTACTACTACCACTACTACTACTGCTAATACTACTACTACTACCACTACTACTACTACTACTACCACTACTACTACTACTACTACTACTACTACTAATACCAATACTACTAC